>JBBJLR010122260.1:0-37857 GCA_037577145.1 Brachypetersius gabonensis | reverse complement strand
TGTGTGCCGATAAAATATCTGTGTGTGTGTGTGTGTGTGTGTGTGTGTGTGTGTGTGTGTGTGTGTGTGTGTGTGTGTATATATATATATTAGTCTCTCAGAGCTTCATCGTATTTTTACGCACTTTGTTTTTAGTTGTATCTATATTGGGCCATAAAAATAGTTTTACATGAAACAATATTTTTACGGGCCAATACAGATACAACTAAAGTACGTAAAAATACATGGAGCAAAAATAGTTGGGGGGTGGGGTGCTGCTGTAGAGCATTTGAGAGGTCAGGTACTGATGTTGACAAAAAGACCTGGCTCACAATTTCTTCCAGTTTATCCCAAAGGTGTTTGATAGGGTTAAGGTCAGGGCTCTGTGTGGGTCAGTCAAGTTCTTCCACTTCCAACCATGTATTTATGGACCTTACTTTGTGCCGTGTGTGCATGGGTGTCTTCAGATGCCTAGTAGTCGCACAAATTGAATGATACACAGTATATTACACCAGAGAGAGTGCATATGAAAGAGCTATTCCACTTATGAGTCATTGATGTGTGGATGTGTGTGTGGTCGACTGCGACTGTCTGACATTAGCTAGAGGGGAAGACCTGTGGTATCTCTCCATCACACACTGTGACTGCTGCAGCCTGTCACTGAAGGAGCTGCTCAGTGCCTGTCCTGCATGGTCTGGGAGAGGTTGTCCAACAGGGATGGCCACTTAGCCACCATTCTCCTGTCATTCACTACATTCACTAACTCCACTGGATCTAGGCAACAACCCAGAACAGAGCTGGACCTCTGAATCAGCCTGTTCAGTTTCCTACTGTCCCCAGCAGAAAACAATTGGTTGGAGGACGAGTCTGCAGTGTAGATGGTGAAGAGAAACTAGCACTGTCCCCATACAGCAGAGCCACATTCTGTGGTTAGTGAGGTAGTCCAGAATCCATGGGGTGAGGTTATGGTCCAGCTTGTCCCACAGAACTGTTAGTAGGATTGTGGTGAAGCCACTGGGGAAATCAAAGAACACGATTCTCCCAGTGCTCTCAGCGTTCTCCTGGTGGGAGACTGAACAATGTAGGAGGTGAATGAGAGCATTATCGGCCCCAATGCAAAGCTGATAATCTGAAGTCGGTGATGAGGTCACCAGGGGCTGAAGATGAGCAAGGACCAACCTCTCCAGGGTCTTCATCAGGTGGGTTGTCAAAGCCACTGGCCTGTAGCTGTTGAGTCCTTGAGATGTGGGGTCTTTGGCGCTGGTAACACAGAAGAGGTTTTTCATTGCTGGAGCAGGCTGGAGCAATTTGACTGTTCCACAGGGACAGACTGGAGCAATGTGACTGTGTGCCGGAGGTTGTGGTTGGAGGAGGAGCAATGAGCAGGGAATTGTTTGCATTGATACACAGTGCTTAGGGTTTTCCTGATAGATGTGAATGGATTGGAGACACAAACACTGGCAGTTTCTTTAAAGGCTACTCAATAATGAGCAAAATTTTGAAACACTTTTGCACTAATTAATAAGAGAGAGGTATAGAAGCAGAGGTTAACAGGTAATGCAATTCCCTTTGAATGTCATCCATGTGGTTGTGGTAAGAACATGAATAAAATGCTCCAATTTGGTAACATGACTGCAAAGGTCTTCACATAGCACCAGTTAAGTCCTTATTTTCATTAGTGTTTAAATGTCAGTCAAACCTGACTTTCTTCAGTGTTATTACTGGACACTGAAGAAGCGCTCTTTACACTTCCACATTTCTATTGACTAAAAGAAAAAATGTATTTTTAACTTATTGAATATATTCAGTCAGATTTAGCTCACTATTCTGTCAAGCTAATGTCATCATATGTTAACTGAAACAATAAATAAGCATTACAAATTTTGTTGTACTTGGTTAAAAAACATAAAACCAACACCACATGCATCCAAATCTGAAACCTAACAAAGAAGCTTTTGACTGCTTTTGACTCTGTTACAATATGTCCCCAACAAAGCTAGCAGCAGCACGTGTTGCATGTGTACATCTGTTTCTTATGAGATCATATACAGAAGGCCATTCTGTTAATGGGAAGGGTTATTATTCTGGGCAGGGGAAAAAGTGCAGTGTTTCGGCCATTGAGAAAAGCCCCAGTCCTGTATTTATTGATTGGTAATTATGTATTGAGGTCACTAGAAAAAAACTGAAGAGACACAAAAATTGTGCTGACCTTCATGAATCACTGACTGTCCGAAAGTGCATATATAGACTGTTGGGGCAACAATTAAAAAGTGTGGAACAAATGGAACTATAGCGACTCGACCTTTAAGAGGATGCCTGTTTGATTCAAGTGGTCCGCAGTTAATCTTCTGCGTAAACAAACTACACTCTGATAGTGAAAGCGCTCTGTTTAGGAATGATTCTTTAAACTAACGATGCCCCTGCCCATCTGTGTTTGGGTTCTGAGATGAAATGACCTTCCCACAGCAAGCAGCTATGTAAGCATGCCAGTGACACCACCAGGTTTCATCCACCACGAGTCACCAAATGCTGTGATGTTATTCCTGTTGTTCAGTGTGTGGTGTTCTTCGAAACCTGCAGTTGGGCAAGTCTTATAAGGATGAGCTTGTTGAATGGTCACTTTAACTTTCACTTTTCTCGGTTTTTAAATCCTAAGAGCAGAAAGAGCTGTTTTAGTGTCCTTTTTAAAAATGCAGGGATTTGGTACCAGCTAGGAATAAGTTCCAAATTGTCTGATCTGTTGGAATAGTATCCCTAAAAGTTTTGCAAATTAATAGAAAATGCTGCGTGTTGCAAAATCTCTGTGTTGCTGCTGGAAACTTTCAACAAGGAGGAGTCTTGACAGAGGAGCGTTGCCCAAAGCATGTCTTTGTATAATTAAAAAATGTTCAGTGTTTCTTGTCTATCAATATTTTATTAAATTGATGATGACAGACTGTTGCTATTGATTTTAGTCGGTTACATATCTGAAGAATTAATTTGCAATAGCCAATAAAAGTCTTCCTTTAAGAAACCGAGCTGACTGCTGTGGGTTATTCGTAACAGACCTAAATATGTTTGATCACAAAAGCTGTTATTGACTTATCAAAGAAAATCAAGATTTTTACAGGTGAAAATGACAAAACCAGTGCTGATTAATTAGTTCAGAGAACCAGCACACAGTATTCATGCCTCATTACTGTGACTCTTCAGTCAAAGATGTGCTGTCTGAAGCACATTTTAGCGTGCCTTTGGCTCAGTCATCTTTAAAGATGGATCATTTTGACATGTGGCATGGTTTGCTTTTGCATCATCTGTTTGCTTCCAAAAATCTGTTATATTACTGGTTTTAATCAATACAACTAGGGATGCACCAAATATTCGACCACTGAAATATTTTTTTTATGTGACCGAAAAGGTGCACGTGACAAATTGCATTAGAGTCAACATGTCTGCCTTGTGGGCGCATTTCGATATATTTAAGAAAGACACCTGGAAAGCCGTTTGTAAAGCATGCAGTGCTGAAATTTCTAGAGGGGGTGCATCCACAAAAACTTTCTCCACATCGAGATTAATTTATTACATAAAATCAAAACATCCCGATCACCATGCAGAGAAGAGACAAGACCCCTCGAGCACACCCACACCGTCTATGTTTTTAAAAAGGCAAGAAAGTTTTCCAGTGATTCCAGTTAAAATATGGGCTACCAGTCTTTGTTTTAATACACTATTTTGTTATAGGCCTACATAGAATGTTGTATATCTTTCAAAAGATGCAAGTTGTTCAGAATATTGAAATACACTTGAATTCACTTGTTTTGAGAAGAAAAGAGATATTTAATTGTATAATTAACTGCTATCTTGCTTCTAGTCTTTTTTTCATGAGTGGGGTATTTTTTTTTTTATATTGGGCGTTGTTTAAATGCTAAATAAATATTTATGTAGTTTTGTATCAGATTTATTCTTTTAACCATGAATATTAATATATGCAATTGCAATGCTTGACTTTAGTGAGGTAAGTACACACAGTCCCAGCCATAAAGGCAATATTACAAAAATTGGTATAATTTCTTTCAGTGTTTCGATTTGGGTTTTCTTCCAAGTGTTTCCTCAATTTCTGTTTTAGCCAAAAAAAATCATTTTGGGGCATACCTAAATACAACCCACCGGCAGTTAGCTTCATATTACATGCAATGTACAGTGTGAACAACACAAAATTCTTCCTCAGCATTTAACCTTTTGAGCAACTGAAGCAGCGGGCAGCAAGGAACACAGCGCATCTTGCTCAAGGGTACCTCAGAGGTGCTTAGCAGTCTTGGGAATCGAACCCATGACTTTCTGATTGCAGGGTGAACACCCCAACCACTAGGTCACCAGCTACCCCAATCAAAACTAATTTTACTGTTTGTTAGCTGCAGACTATGTAACACTGGGAACACTGGGGGAACGAGATTCATGACATTTGCTGTGTTTTGAAGTAAGGAATCGTTCGTCTCTTCACGAGGAGTTCTTGTGGATCTAATAGCTGGGGTTAGCTTGCGCTGATGTTTGCAGCTGGCATAAAAGTTTACTCTGACTAACATGAGATGATTGGAAATGGAAATAGATTGGTGCAGTGCAGAACTGGCATAACTACTGTTTTTAATTTAAAATGTGCCTCAGTTTACATAACTATTAACTCTTGGGAGAAATAATGAAAAATATGTGGTTATGGCAGTGATGTCCAACACCTTGAAAGCACAGTCTGAGCACAGTCCGGTAAAATGCCAAACAGAATGATTGAGAGCTCAATGACTCCAATCAGTCTCCCCAAACATGTGATGGACTGACTTGGAGTAATTAAAATGGTTGCAAGAGAATTAGATTCTGTAGAATTTACTTTTCCCTCCTTGAGTGAGGTTACAATGCAAAGTCCTGTGGCAGGATAAAGAAAGTGTAATTGACCTTACGTATGTTGCTTTAAAAATTGTTGTTTTTTTTGTTAAAGGTGTGAGAGGAGGACTTTCTGATGTTTTCGTGTATTATGTTCTGTGCGTTTTGCTCAGAGAATTGCACTGAATTGCTGGGTGCCTCAGATTTGTGTCAGTCAGTGTGAATATCTAGAACGTCAGAACGTACAGAGCTGCAAACTTTCATCCTATCACTGGTCTATGTGGCACTTTTTTTGGTTAACAGATCCTCCCGTTCTGGTGGTGACTCTATTAAAAGGTCATAAGTTATTCTTTCTAACAGACCTAAGGGAATTACTGACCTTACTGATGTAGTAAAACTGGGTGATCAGAAGCCAACGGTGCATTTTCTTTTTCTTCTACTGCCAAAATTGTCTGGAGGTCCTGTTTTTATTATAATAACTTCTTTATTATAATAACAGTTCTATGTGTAGATGTGGGATGCTGTAAAAAGGAATTATTTATATATTTTTATTTTTAATTTAATTCTCTCCAAAATTAGCTGTGTCTCGTTCTGCCTTGTAGCTAGAACTCCTTAAATCACACGATACCGCTGACAGCTGAAAGAGGCACGTCTGTAATAGACTAGCACCATTTATAAATGGTTAATTTGTAAAATGGAGGGTTGATAAAATAATTGCAAGGAGTTTATTTTCAAATGTGTCTACACTTTTATACAGTTGAGTAAAGGATAATGTATAAATATTGAAATAAATAGTAGTCTTTCCTGTTGCTAATCTTCTAATACAAATTACCATGAATTTCCACTATGTGAAATAAACAGACTACTTGGGGACTAATTTGAAAGGTGTAAATTGTAAGCACAAAACTCATTGGTCATTATTTTTTTGTTCAGCACACATTATCAAGAAATATTTGACCTTCAAAACGGAAGTGGCCATTTTAATTTAGTCGAACATTCTGCGGAATCTTAGCGTAAACTGAATGAATTAAATAAGCAGAAATAAATGGGCTAAAGGAACTGAAACCGTAAGACATTGGTACCTGCCAAGAATGTTATGTTTAGCATTTTTACGTAATTGTGTACAAATTGGTATGATGTAGGTTCTCGCTCAGTCCTAATCAAAAGTCATTTCTCAAAGTTGGAACAAACATGTTTCTAGCTTCTTTACAAATAATGATGTGCTTTTTCTTTCTTCATTTTCTGCCAAGTAAATCTTTTTATACTGACCTCTGTACATTACAATCCTGTAGAATATCCAGGACAACAACTAGCCTATAGAATTCACTGGAGACATAGAATGTGCTTTCACGTACTAATCATGTCATGCAAAACCATTTAGTGGCCATTTAGGAAATTGTACACTCAGGACTTTCCCTGTGTCAGTGGTTCTCATCCTGAAGTACCACTGCTTTACACATTTTAGTGTTTTGTGGTTTGTTCAACTGTCTTCATGCTACAGATTTATTAAGCTTGTGTAAGTACTGACTATCAGTTTTTACTTTTGCAATACTGTCTTAACATTACATTCTTAAATTTTTCACTAATAAAGTAATGGTGATAAAGCCAGAATCTACAAAGAAATAAATGCCACAGATGCCTGATAAGCTGGTTTCTGAGAAACTTTTTGAGAGGTAATTAGAAGTGAAGTATATTACAGATACTGTCCAAAGTCCTGAGATATTTATACAGCTAAGAGATTGAATGCATGGGGAAACTTCTTTAATAGAGAAGCCCTCTGGCAGTTGTTTGAATTATTGGATCTAGAACCATTTCTTAATCTTTGTGTGTGTACTACAAACTTATGTTTGGTTTATTCAGCCCCACATCACCCTATTTTGTTTAGACGGGGTTTGAAGGTTGTATCTCTTTGTTCATTTCTCTCATCTGTGTATCTTCAGACAGGTTTCTCAAAGCAGCTGCTGATGGTCATTACTGCCAAAAAGGCATTTAGAGCCATTTATATTGGTGCATGTGTCAAGCACACATAAATAAACAAATTACTCCATATGGAAGGCATGCCAAATGATCTCTCACACAGCGGAGGTGCTAGAAACACAGATGCAAGGACAAACACTTTCACTGCTATTGATTATGCTGTATTGTTATTAAATTGCTACAAATTATGGCAGCTTGAGCGACATCAGAGCGTATGGGTTATCTGGGTTCAAACCTGCAGTGGAGATTATTCACAAACTATCTGATGAAAATCTCTGTATAATGGTGTGTATGTATCTCACTTATTCTCAGTTGAACAGTGTTATGGATTAGTACCAGAGTTTATTGTATGGCTAGGTTTGGGGTTCATGAAAATTTAACGGCGAACTTAATAAATATTTAAATTAATACAAGCCAGGTGCAAGTTTCTATAAATAATCTACAGTGGACTGTCCTGAACAAATTTTTTGCACTCATTCAATGTATTTATTGAATATTTATTGTTTCTCATGAAACTTTCTTGGAGTATCATGATATATTTTTCCACCCCTATGTATGATATTGTCCAGCCCCAGTTTGACTGGATCCAATCACCTCCCTTATTGGGGATGCAAACATTCCTAAGTTCATCTGAGTGGAGCATTCCCACTTGGAGCACTGTGGAGGGTTGGGCTGTAGAGGTTTCTCTCATTCCCCTCCTCACATCGCATTCAGCATATAAGGCTTTGTTCAGCAGCTGCCACTAAAGGTGGGTCAATAAAGGGTTTATATTGTAAGACTTTCTTAATTTGCTATTCCTCCGTTTGTACTCTTTGCAGCATGCTGTGCATTAGTGAACGTGTAGTTGTACTCTAAGATTTAGTTGACTTAGTTGAATTTTTGATTGAATGAAAAGTGTGGTAACATTTTGGGGCTGATATTGAATGTGTAATTATTTCCAAATTCTTAGCAATAAATGAACACAATGTGGTTTAGGTTAATTCTAACAGCATAAAAACTGGATTCAAGTTATCTAGTCCTGTAATTCCTGGATTAAAAGTAATATTCATGTGTATTGTTGTGTACTGTGCATATTTTTAGTTATTTCCTTTTTGATTTATTGCTGCTGTTCACTAATGATAAGCTCAGATTCTGTGATACTGAAGCCAGTAGGTTCGGAAATGTATTAAATAGTTGTTCCTGCTGATGTGCTGGAGGTAAGCAGTTAACAAATTGTTCATAGTGCTGTAACTTAAATATATTTTGAATGGATGACCTTTGTGTTACCTTTTGGATGTAATGAGTGAAATTTCACCGTATATTATAATGTCATTTGATCCTAGAGGGTGTTGTTTTCTTTTCTGCCCTGGAGGCTAGATCTCTCTTCTACAGGAAATGAGTGGTGGTGAAGGTCTGTGAACTCTGCTGCTGGCCAAAAGTTTGCTGCTAGCCAATGCATTTTGTGTGCACTGCACATTGAAAGATTTATGTTACTTGTAGACGTGTGTGTAAGACATGAGTAAATAAAAATTGGTTACTTTGTTTATAATTGACTATATAATGGACTGCTGTGAGTATGCAAATGCATTTGTGAGTATATAAATGCATTTGCCGGTAGCGATAAATTATCCACCTCTATAAAACAGTTTTTCACTCTTTGAAAGCTTTAGGAATGTGTGCATGATTTGATTTGTAAATGTCTGTAATTCTAGATTACATACCAGCTTTTGAAAGCAGTGGGCCACCTGCAGAAATAATGACTGCAATCAATTCCCCACGTGACAGGTGAGTGACCACTGTATCTGCCTACAACAGGTGCTGAAGGCTGAGATTCTGCCGGTGTGTCATCATGTGTGTATTCTGGCAGGTACAATGCTGTATGGATCATTTTTTTCATCTTGGGCCTGGGAACTCTGCTGCCATGGAACTTCTTCATGACTGCCACCTTGGTAATAATTTCTGTCTAAAAATGTATCATGTTTTTTTCAAATGCAGGAGTCTTGGATTTTATTTTTGTATAGTAAAAAACTATTCAAGTTTCAAGTCTAAATAGGTAAATGTCTTAGCTGTAATTTCATACAGAGAATATACGGAGTAATATTTATGGATGTGCTTTCTTGGTGGGACACAGTGCTCTGTTGATGCATCTCTTCTTTGCAGTACTTCACCAGTCGGTTAAAAGAACAATCCCCAAAAGGTGCAGCATTCAATCAGACAGCCAACAGCACAGATGACACCCCCAATGTCCTGGTGTCCAAGTTCAACAATGTAATGACCCTATGTGCCATGGTGCCACTGCTCATCTTTACCTGCCTCAACTCCTTCATCCATCAGAGGTAGGACAAACCTTTTTGCACTGCACACAAAAGCCAAAGTTAAGCTGGAAGGCTTTGTGTCTTCTTGCAAACCAGGCAAGACTGTTCAGAAACAAAGTCGTCTGTTTTGGTATAATTAAAAAAGGTTAATAAATAGAAAGGAAGAAAGGTGGACCTGTTGAGGAAAGGTGAAACATCTGTTTACCCAAAAAATGTTTCAAACATGAAAGAGCTAGCTTGTACAGTTTTCTAGTACAATCACATTTCAACCTCATTTGCCTTCTCAGTCCCTTTTACAGGGCCAGTTCAAAAATGTGAGCTCAGAGTTTGCATGAGAGTAGAATGTGGATTTTAAATCGTTCATATAAGTTGTGAACTCGGAGGGCATGTTTGTTTTGATTATAAAAGGGCATTGGGAGGGTTCCCTCAAACACCCTCTTACTCCCCAAACATAGTATCTCAGGAATGTTGATCTTCTCGTCCTGTTTCATCCCTCCCTTCCTCCCTACTGTAGGATCCCTCAAAAACTGAGAATCTCTGGCAGTCTCTCCGTCATCTTCGTGGTGTTTCTGATCACAGCCATAGTGGTGAAGGTGGACATGGCACCTCTGCCGTTTTTCACTTTCACCATGATCAAAATCATCTGCATAAACTGTGAGTGCCTTTGCCCACCCCCCACACCCCCCACACACTATTAGTGTTTCTTTCCTCATGATGCTCAGCAGCAGCATCCAGCTGCTTCAGTCTTAGCAGGTTTTCTGCCTGTTGATGTTCTCCTTCAGGTTGCACTGAGTTAGTTTGCTTTGTTCTTTTGAATTAGTGTGGGATGGGGGTCAACATCATACACTTGTATTCTTTGATGTTATTACTACATACTGGTTTGGAGAATCCAGCTGTGGGAAGAAAAAAAAGGGTGGGAACAAACTTTGGAATTCCTTAGAGGGTTGTACGTTCTATCATATGTCAAGCTTTCTGTCTCTCTTTTTTTATAGCATGTTGACAACCTTTCCCTATCCACCTCTCTTTCTACACACTTTATCTCTTCTGTCTATAGCTTTTGGTGCAATTCTGCAGGGGAGTCTGTTTGGTCTGGCAGGCATGCTCCCAGCCTCCTATACCACTCCCATAATGAGCGGCCAAGGGCTTGCGGGAACGTTTGCAGCATTGTCAATGATCTGTGCTCTTGCAAGTTTGTATTAATTTTGCGTTCACACACACATCACTCACAAATCCTCTGCTTTGCAAGGTTCTTTGAGATTTTTACATTGTTAGTTATGATTGCCTTATACTGCTGTCAACATGTTTCATGTTCTCATTGAATTCTCTCTGTTTCTCTCTTTTCCTTCCAAGCTGGATCTGAGTTGCAGGATAGTGCCTTTGGCTACTTTATCACTGCCTGTGTTGTCATTCTCTTGGCCATCGCATCCTACTTTGCCTTGCCAAAAATGGTATGACCCAAGTTCATTTGCTTTTTGAATATCAATAGCATATGGAGTTAGGAGGATGTTTTGTTTTATGGTTTAGTGTACTGGGGGTTGTATAACTAAACTCTTTTGTTTAGTTTCTCAACTTGGTTCATCATTGAATTGAGCTGAACAAAAATACTCATTCAACATTTTATACACTAAAGAGTCAATTTATTAGATATATTTACTTTGTATCCACTGATGGGCCATTCTGTAACTAATACCACACTCCAATGGTATACAGTAAACATGTTAATGCCATAATGGAAAGACTGCTGTACTGTTCTACTGCACGCATAATAAATGTAGTCAAAACTGGCTTTATGATGGTACTTGTCCAATCATGGTATGGAGACAGGGGGCTGGTAAATTGTCTTGCAACAGATGGGCAACAGACAGTCATTAATTGTAAACCTACAAAGAGTATCTGGTAAGTACCTGATTAAAATGACAAACGTAGGTTCAAGGCAACTCGGTGTAAACCAGCATACATATATAATGAATTTTTTGTGTTATAGTCACTAGGTTGTTTTAGGCTTTAGAACACTTTGCTTTTATGTCTTGCAGGAGTTTTTCCAGTATTACTCAGACACCAGTAGCTCCAAAGCTGGCAGTGATGAAGAAAACAAGATGGACCTGTTGAGGAAAGGTAGAACATCTGTTTACCCAAAAATGTTAGTTTAGTTTCAAACCTGAAAGAGCTAGCACACACCCTCACCCTCCATTTTTACACAAAACAGCCAAAGAATGTATTTAATTTAAGTCTACTCTAAACTATCAGGACATATGATGCTATTAGTTTTTTGGCATAGGATTTTAAATTGGAAAGAGACAAAGTTTGTATTGTGAATAATTGGTTGATGTTTCCTAACCAGAAAGCGCTGGTGAGAAGAGGCCTGTAGTGAGTCTCACTGATGAGGACACCACACATACCGTGTCTGTGTTTGCCATTTTTAAAAAGGTACCATTCTTTAGCGTTTCAGTTCCTGATGTTTTCTAAAATATGAGTCGGCATATGTGCTGCTGTGACAGACATTGTCAATTCGCCAGTTTTGATCAGCCAGGTTTTTGTGTATCAAACTGCTAGCTAGTCAATAGTAACAAAGACTTGCATTCTTCACACTGTGCCAACTGTGCATTCCAACACAAGATACAGTCACGTGTGTGGACACTTTCTGTGGTCTCATCATTTCTGAAAAGCTTCCGCTGAATACTTTGTTTCATGCCTACTTCTTCATATCACAAAAATGAATAACCTTCATTATCTCACAAGTGTTCAAGAGTTATAATGGATGTAGCGTAATTGGTTTAAAGTATTCAGTGTCGGGTTTAGTGTTGTCAGATTGGTGCTATGAAAACATTGGTTTATCTATGATGTTTTTTCACTACCTTTTAGTCTTTCTGGTGAATTTCGTGAATGTACGATACTGTACAAAAAGAAATGTGTAATTGCTGTTAATGAACAGGTTAATGAACACGCTTTGACAGGTATTGCTGTTATTCACTGTTCTGCACTTTCTTTGCTGTAGATCTGGGTGATGGCTCTTTCTGTGTGCTTTGTCTTCACTATAACTATTGGCACATTCCCTGCTGTGACTGCGGAGACCAAGTCCAGTTTGGCTGAAGGAAGTACTTGGGGTAAGATTATGTTCACATGAACATGTTTGCATGATACAGCTGTCCGTATACTACTGGGCATTGACTTTCTGGTGTACTTCTATTTTCATAGAACGTTACTTCATTCCTGTGTCCTGTTTCTTGCTGTTCAATGTGATGGACTGGGCTGGGCGAAGCTTGACTGCAGTGTGTATGTGGGTAAGTGGTGTCTCATTTACTGGGATAGGGAATAAACAGAAATAATACTTTACTGAAAGCAAGTGTGCCATGTAAAAAATCTTTCTTAATTAAAAGGGGAAGCATTTTGGTGGTGTGTTTATGTAGTATGGGTCACTTATGGGCAGCAAGACAAAATTAGTATATTGCTGCAGTATCTTTTTACACTGATGTTTGGTTGAGAGTTTTTAATGAGGGAAAATTAGAATTTTCCCTCTATTAGAATAGAAGTCAGCTGATTAGCAAGAAGACAAAAATAATGTATGAGAACCTAAAGTGTCAAAGTATTTATTTATTTATTTATTTTCCTCTAGCAAATGTCACAGATCAATGATCTTTCTGCAGACCTGCTTTGGTACAGCCAATTCTCCAAATCAGTAATCATGTTGTAATTGCAGTTTCAAAACAAGACTGAGGCTTATTTAAGCTGTTATATAATACGTTATGTATATGTGTATATATATGTACTTATATACTACATATATTTCAAGTATTATATATATATATATATATAGGAAGCACAAACACATTTTACGTAATATATTTTCTCTGCTTTCTAAAAGCCACAGGGTAGGAATGTATAATTTTTGCTTTGGTCCTGGACCTGGAAGACTAATATAAAAACAAATTGCAAATATTTCAAAATACTTCAGTATACTGACAAATTGCATTTACTTTAGTATTTAGTTTGTTGTGTGGTTGTCAACTAAAAAATGAAAGCAAGCACATTGCTATAAAAGATATACAGAACATCTGGTCGGTGTGGGTTTTTTTTAAAGTTACATTCTGCATTTTATATAAACCAGAAACATACATGGAGTCGTTCCAATGAATTAGACAAGAAAACTTGTAAAAGGAATGTGTTGGGAGGCACAAGTCATAGTTTTTGTTGATTCCTCAACACACCTGTTAGCAATTTGTGCGCTGGCTGTTACTTAACACTGAGTATTGCTAAATCAGTGAGGAATTGTTAAATCCGTGAGGAAACTGTGACATGGGCTACAATTTATGTAGTTTTGGACAGACAGTGCCTGTCTCAGCTGCTTTATCTAACATAATTTCCCCCTCGTTTCCCCTCATGATTGTCCCGTGACTATACTAGAGCTGTTTTACTTCAACCTTGTGCTGATACTGGCTGCTCCGCATCTATTAAAGTTTTAATGTAAAGACTTAAATGTTCTCAGACGGAGGTGTTTTTTTTAATGCCCTGAAAAAAGGCCTGAACTCCTATATTAAGATCTACTGCGATGTATGTCAACGGTATAAGTTTGTTTAGTTTATGGATGCATCATTTTGCAACGCTATGCTGAGGTGATGACCTTTTGCACTCAGCAATTTAAGTTAAGCTCTTGAAAACCCATGTCAACATGTTCATCATTCCTACTGCTCAGTTCCAACTCACTGCTTGAATCTGGAACTCAATTATGTTATTTCACTGGTAATTGGGTAATTCAAATTCATTTATGTTCATAAAATGTCAGCAAAGCTATGAGGAAGTTCCTATTAAATAAATGGATAAACTTTTGTCACCAGATTTGCAACTATCCAGAAATGGCTGTTTAGTAACCAAACTGAATTGCTGACTTTGGGTAGGCAATCTCAACTTTTCGAGACAGAAAATCTGTAACTACAGGAATCCTTCACGTCAAACACCCCCACACACATTGGTGTCGGCAGTTCAGCCCTCAGTTCATTCTCTGTGATGCCACAGCCATCTTAGCTGGGAGTCTTAAGAGAGTGTAATTCAATTAAAGCTAGGCAGAATTGAAAGTTAGCCTTCAGTTGTCCAGGAATGATGCTTTGGAAGCTTGAATATATGATGGCTGGTTTGTTGTGTCTTGGAAAAAGCACATACTTACCTTCACCCTCTCAACAAGGGGAAACCTTGTAAGTGGATGGAACTGGGCAAGAAAATACGAATATTGGCTCTAGAGTTAATTAACCTGTAAAAGCCACTGACTTAAGTCTAGATCTAATTGAAATTTCGTCTTCGTTGTAATGGAGATAAAGAGAAGACTGCATTAGCATTATGTGCGTAGTTCAGCCCTTGTTTTTCTCATTTCTCCACAGCCTGGAAAAGACAGCATCTGGCTGCCCGTGCTGGTATTGGCACGTATAGTGTTTGTCCCTCTCTTCATTCTGTGTAATGTGCAACCCAGGTACTATCTCCCAGTCGTGTTTGCTCATGATGCCTGGTACATCATCATCATGATCCTCTTCTCGTTCAGCAATGGCTACCTGGCTAGCCTCTGCATGTGCTTCGGACCCAAGTGAGTATGCAGTAGTTACGTCACGTATAAAAACACTGCTCTCAGCTCCGGTGCCTTTGTCAGTGAGGTTCTTAGCGGTTGGATTTTAATGTATATAATAGATTTAAATTGTTAACTGAAAGTATTCTGTTACTGTCATGAAAGTAGTGTTGGATAATACAAACAGAAATTGATATATTTTGTACAAATGCTGATTTAACCCTTTTTTTAATATTTTCAACTAATGAACAGGTGAAGAACTTTCACTTTTTACAATTGTTTACTTTTGTTATGTGCTAAAGCTAAAAAAAAAAAACCCTATCTATTCAAAACAAAGCTATTCATATTTAGTTAAAAATACATTTTCCTGGAATGAGCCAGGACAAGATCTGTGGGCTTTTAGGAAACTTATTTTTTCCCCATATCATTTCTGCATCCACTTCCGCTTGCTAATGTAGCGCTGTTTGGTTTATGTCCCACAGGAAAGTGTCCCAGCATGAAGCAGAGACCGCAGGAGCCATTATGGCCTTTTTCCTTTCCCTAGGTCTGGCACTGGGAGCTGTCCTCTCCTTCGGCTTCCGCGCCATGATCTAAAATTTGGTTCTGTGGCTACTGCACCATAGTGCCCCCTAGGAGGAGTAGAGACATGCTGCCCAAATCTTCTAAACAAGAATTGGACCGAACTCCCCGAGAACACCTACATTGTTTATTTGGAAAGACTGCTAAAGTAACATGTATGCGCTATTGATCTTGTGTGTTCACATGAACCAGATCAGTACAAAACTGGAACAGACTGGAAAGGGAGGGGGGTATGGTGATAATTTCTCGACTATCGACTCGAAAGCCATTATTTTGAAGTGAAAACCAATTGGTTTTTTTTCTTTATGAGAGTGAATGGGTTTAAGGAGTACCTTTCAGTTTAGACTAGTAAGACATGGACCACTGACTCATACGATGAGATTCAGTTTTTTGTATGTTTGCTTTTATTGTAGAATTATTTACTATCCCTATGTTTTTATAGTAGTATTATTTACTATCCCTATGTTTTTATAGTAGTATTATTTACTATCCCTATGTTTTTTATAGTAGTATTATTTACTATCCCTATGTTTTATAGTAGTATTTACTTTTTTAATAGGCATTAAAAATGCTCTGTAAAATGGGGCAGTAGTTATAGTCAACCTGTGCTTTCATGTTCACATAGCATGGCCTTCAAATCTGTTTACTGGTTTATTCCTTTAGGTACATTTGGTCAGTTCAGGTTATTGAGCAGTTTTAATAGGTTCATTTTTAATGTTTTTTTATGTGTTTGTTTATAAATTGTGTACTGTGTTGAATTCTTTTTGGTTAATGAAGAACATGAGGTCTGACAGCCTTATCTCCGGCATTCCTGATTGTTCATTCCAACAGTTTTCGTTTTCGGGTGCCATTGCGGCTGTGGTCAAAAAGGGGCAGGGAACAGGTTAACAGGGTGAGCTGAACTTCAACGAACTGCACAGCTGAGCTTTTAACGCCTTGCCAGAAACAGTTTCTCTTCAAATGCAGCTGTTAAATTATCGTAGGGCTCATGCTGTGAATGGGCTTTCACAGAAAATACAAACTAAAGTAAGTGTCCATAATATATAAGGAGTCGTATCACTGGAGGACTTTCCTTTGCCTCAGAATGTGTTTGTGCTAAATTGCAGAAATCCGAATACTTCTCAAATTGTCAAGTCTATGTGTTAAAGGGATTGAATGTCTGCTTTACCTAATTAGTGTATTTAACAAGACAAAGGAGACGTTATGAATACAGAAAGAGTAGTTTAAATATGTGGTGAAAGAACACTTTTTCTAAATTCCAATAATTACAAAGAACATTGGAAATAGATCATTTGCACTAAATTTGCAGAAAATATCATATTAGGCATTTTAAGGGTGTATTATTTCCACGTAAGCAAACAAAATGTACTTCTGAATATGGTTGTTAGTTTATATTGAACTCATTGCTGATTTGGATTGGTTGTGGCCTCAGCTCAGTCTGTGAATGTTAATGCTGGTTTCAGTGCTCTATTCTGAGTGTGTGTAGGTCCTGGCTGGAAGTGGTGACGGTGACATGACAAACTGTTCCGGCAACAGATCCGTTTCATGCCTCCTGGGCCGCAATAGTTTCTAAATCGGGAAGCGAGGAAAGACATCCTTGAAGTGAAAGGCAGGAACTGTGCGAACATAAATAAATGAACAAATCTTTACTAATAAAAACAGCTTTCATCCTTTGATGGGAGAAGAATGGGGGGTATTACACAAAGCCCCCATCTCTTAAAATTATATAGGACTACATTAATGCATCTTAGCCAGAGGATAAATGTTTTTTGAGAGCTTAGATCACATAAAACTGCTAAAAACACAACCGAAACAATCACCTTTTAGCTTATTCTGAGGAAAACAAAGTGATTTCTGGCCGTCATCCCAAATCTCATGGGTAAACAAGAATATGGGTTTATTGTTTATGTTCACATACTGATGGGGAACGTTACAGTGGGGTAGGATGGGTACTGTAGAACTGGATTCCATGTTAACTTCACGTTTAAAGATCAGCGTGTGCTCATGTGAGCCTCAGTCAATAGTGGTTAGTGCAGAACATTATGCTAACAGCAATAGACTGTTGAACAAAAACTTCACTTTCAGCCAGATCTGTCTGTAGATTTAAAATCAATATATGCTTAAAATCCATGTACCTAGAAAGAGTTCAATCTCTCCACTTGAACGCCAGAGGACGCTTTAGCACAGTTTAACAGGCACCACTCCGTCGTTTCCGTGAGTGTTGGTTTATTTACCATGATCACCAGAGAACGTCCGAGAGAACCTCGTCCTTCACTTCATGCAGCTCGTCTACAGCTGCTTTTATACACTGGAAGGTTTACAGACATAAAAATCAGGACCTGAAGAGAGCGGGGGGTCACAGAGACACTTTGAGAAAATGTCTCCCGTTCATTTGTTTTATCGTAATTAAACGTTATTTGCATTTAAAATGGTAAACTTTTGTTCCTAAAGAACGCTTTCCATTTCTGTTCCTCTCACATGCCGATTTAGGTATGTTTCCTCCCCCGTGTGTTTCGTCTGCACTGTGGTTGTATGAGGTGCTGAGGGGGATTATCGGACTGACCGGGCTGAGGCTTAAGCCGGTTATCTTCCAAGCGCGTCCCGGGACAGTATGAGAGCTTCGAGTCTAGGTTTCATTATCAGTACTTGGAGTAGCAAACGCACTAAAGATGGAAGATAGTCGGTCAGCTTCACCAACGATGCATTTGGATTTGAACAATTTTGAGTCTCCTGAGGCAGAACTCAGCAGGTATGTGCTGACCAGTCCGAGGTCACTGGAGGCCTGCGCCAGGCTGGGAGTGAAACCATCCGACCTGCTCTTCAAGACCATCACTGTGTTCATGGAAGATCACCAGGACACACAACTGGAAACACTCACAGCGTTATATGAGGTTCATGAGAGAGAGCGGATAGAACGTCTCTGCCTCTCTCGAGAAGAGAGGGACAGGATCATCCAGGAGGGAAAGGAGCCTGTGTTGGCCATGAAGCCTTTCTCAGCACTGGAGACGGTGTTGGAGCAGGCCAGCGAGAGCCCAAGCAGTGACTCCAAAGCCATGTGCCATGGTGAACACATACAAAAGAGTCAGTCTGTTGTTGGGTTTGCTCAAGACTTCTCTAAGCCACCGCCACAGTCAAAAACACCACACTCAAGTCACTTCTTGCCTTACAGTCACAGCCTTGGTGACCTCCGGCATTCTCCAGCTACTGCGAGGCGCTTGGGGAGGCTCAGGCAGGACATTTGCAGGAGGCTTAGTGTCACTGTCCCGGACAAAGACTGCAAAATTGCTGCACTGATGCTGGTTAAGCAGGAGAAAGAGCAGGCCCACTTACTGCAGAGCCAGCTGGAGGAACGGCGGCGAGAGGAGGCAAAGAGAAAAGAGGAGGAGCGGCAGGCCCTTGCAGAGCACAGGAGGCGTAAAGAGCTGCTGCGCCGCCTCCGACAGTGGCAGGAGGACATAGAAGAACGCAGGAGGCGGCGGGAGAATGTGCAGAAGGAGGAGGTGCAGCGGCAGAAGTGGGAGGCGCTGGAACAGGAGGAACGCTGGAGGAGGCGGGTAGAGGAGCAGGTGGAGCAGCGGCGGGGCAAGCTGGAGATGACACGGAGGGACATGGAAGAACAAAGACGCCGGCAGGAGAAGTTGTTGAAGGAGGTGCGGAGGAGAGAACAGGCCGAGAGAGAGAAGGAGTTGGAGCAGGCGAGGGTTAGGGAGCGTCAGGCCAGGAGAAGCAAGGGCAATAAGCAGAAAAGGGAGCTGCGGAGGTTGAGGGAGGAAAACCAACAAGAACGGCTGCGTCACATCCTCCTGAAGCAAGAACTAGAGGAGAAGGGCCGGGCCGAGGAGGAGGTGAGGAGGAGTTTGCTAGAGCGGAGGCTGCAGCATTCAGTGGAGAAACACAGCCGGCTGTTGGAGGTAAGGCTGAGGAAGTTGCAGGAGAAGGCCCAGAGGGAGGAGGTGCAGGCCAGGAGAGCAAGGACGCGGGCCGGCCGGGAGCAGGAGGAGCATCAACAGGAAAAGGAGCAGATGGTGCAGCTGAGCCAGAAGAAAATGAATGAGGCGCAATGGTATGTGGAGCAGCAGAGCAGGAGCCGGGCGCAGCAGGTCAGGCTGGAGAACCGGGAGAGGGAGGCGAGTCATTGCAGGCTCAGGAAGCGTGTCTTGAAGGAGGAGGAGGTGCAGCAGGAGCAGAAAAGGGAGGCTGTGGCCTTGAAGGAGCAACGCAGGGAGCAGCTGCGGAGGAACCGCGAGGAGGCGCTGGAGAGGAGCCGTAAAGTGGCCCACGCCTCCTCTTGCATGAGGGAGATGGTACGAAAGCAAAGTCGCGATAGAACATTTTGGCAGATGGCACTGCAGGCTGAGTTAAGTGCTCGACTTAGCCGCTTGAAGCTGTGAACATTTCGACTGGTTGGCTTTCAGGTTCTGATTACACTGTGACAGGAATTACGTTTTTAAAAATCTGATTTTAGCAAAAAATTGTTCAACACATGTACAAGCATCGAAGAACTCCGGATCTGTATAAGTAATAATCTGGGGGAAAAATCATAAGGATTAACAGTGGGTCATAAAAATCAAACTTCTTACTTGCAACAAGTTTACTGGCAAATAGTGATGTTAGTATGTTTCTAAAATGCACATAAAGCACATGTCTTTTTCCTGTCCCCTCTGCTGTGACCAGACTCTGGCAAACTGGCTGTCCCATTTCTCTGTGCCACATTTCACATCAAACCACAATTTATTTTCTCAACAATGTATTTACACGGAAATGTAGAACAATTTGTGCATTTCCCATTTAATGTGCAAACAGCTGTCCTTAAGGGTACAAAAAGTCAGTTTAATTATGTTTTTTTTTATTATTATAGCAAGGATATTTGGAGAAAGTGTACTTTAAACTGTCAGCTTTTTTAGGTGTGTTTTTGTTTAGGCACTGAAGATGTTTGGATGTAAGTTGTTTTTTTATGGCTAATTTATTTGTGCATTTTACTTTTCAGCACTTAAATATAGACAGACTGTGTCTAGATCAGTGGTTTTCAGTCCTGTAGAACCACTGGCCTGCAGCACATTTTCAGGTATTTTCTGCCTCCAGTAGCCTATACCTTGATCCAGCTCGCGAAGAGATTTTGTGAGTGGGCAGTTCTACTTCTACAAGTTTTACTAGAGCTGGTAGAGGCAGCTAACAATCTAAGGTCTAAACAGCAAGACCTGTTTTACAGCTAAAATGAGCTGATAATGATTTTTAGTCTAGCAGTGCTCTTTCCATGTAACTGAAACCACCACAGTGAAAACACTTCCATGAGGAAGGAGCAGCAGTGTTACAGGGGTTCATTACAACTTGGCTGAGGCAAATCCACTAAGCAGCCCACAGAGGTCATAGGGTCAGAAACTGGATGGCTAACAAAAATACAGCATAAAAAGTTCTAAGCAAAAATAGCAGCCAGGTGCACCAGTGAAATTTGTGTATCTAATAGAGTATCCCAAGATGGGCAGTAATGGTCCTATGGTGGTCCCTTCCTGTTGAGGTAGAGGCAGGATAATAAATTCTAAATCTATAATGGTCACCTACATGGTGATTCTTTTTCGTTAGCTGTCAAAGATCATACAGACACGTCAAGATCATACCAGTCTTAATAGAAAATGTTTTGCTCTGAGAATAAATTGTTGGTGAGAACAATGTCTATGCAAACCATCGATATACATGAAGCAGTCGGCTTCATGTATAACAGTATTTATATTCATGTAAATTACATTTACATTTATGGCATTTAGCAGACGCTTTCATTCCCTAACTACAGGAGACAGTCTCCCTGGAGCAACTTGGGGTTAAGGGTTTTGCTCAGGGACCCAGTGGTGGTGCTGAAGGTAGGATTCGAACCCACGACCTCTTCATCTGGAGACAAGTATCCTACCCACTGAGCTACCTCCACCCTTGGATTGGATCACTGCCAAAAATTGACTCATTTCAAGTAAAAACCCTATCTTGCCTCACAATATGGAGAGGATATGGATTGGAACAGTATTTTTTTTCCTCTTTTATTGACACTATGGTATATAGAACTGCCTTAGAGTTGAACATTGTTTACAGTAGTGTTGTATTTAACATTAACATAGTGCTATCCTTGGGTAAGCTAACTTTATAAATGGTAATTTTTTTTTTTTACTCTTATTACTCATGGTAGCTTATACAGTCCAAATATGTAGCGGATTTATTACTAAACATTTTTATCAAGCTAAATGATTCATAATGGGATTACATTTCATAAAGTACAAAATTAAAAAAGATGTATTTTCATAAAGAGTATAAATGTACTGCAGTGTCACGACAGGAATGGTCTCTTCTAAAGGTTTTTGCCTGAAA
Organism: Brachypetersius gabonensis; assembly: GCA_037577145.1. Lineage (NCBI taxonomy): Eukaryota > Metazoa > Chordata > Actinopteri > Characiformes > Alestidae > Brachypetersius > Brachypetersius gabonensis. The sequence goes on along the minus strand of JBBJLR010122260.1, from coordinate 16,278 downwards.
GCTCCATCAATAAAGATCATTTCATTGCACCTTTATACTGAAACACAGTTCCTCTACTAAAATATGAAAAAGCTGAAATATTAATGTGGGGGTCAAAGAAACTCTATGAATCCTGACATGGGATTCAGGCCAAATCCAGAGTCACTGTGATTTCCAAACATCCAGCACACATTTCACACTGATGTTATGAAAACTGTTTCCCCTCCAATTTTGATTTATAAGCACCTAACTAGTGGTGACTGATCCCACATACAGCTGTTAGACTTATGCATAAAACTCCACCTTTTGAATCGAAGTATTAGGTTGGGTTCATGACCTGAAGCACAAAAAAATACTTTATTGTTTTGTTTGGAATAAAAATGAATGTCTGTCAGGTTTAAAATAGTTTTCCTTAGCAGAACAATCCCTAACATGGCTTCCATAGTGGGATTTAAACCTCAGCATAATGGATAGTGCACATGTAAACAGACCAGGTTTAATATATAAAAATAGTAAACACTGCCGACCATTGGTGGTGTTTAAAGAAGGGAACAGCACTGTTAATCAATAACAAAAAGGAAGTCATAAATTAACCAGTCATATAGAATATAGATCATATTCCAGAAGTAAAGTCAGTCTTCTGGTAGTCCGAGGGCCAGAAGCACAGGCAGCGCAGCTCCTGCGATCAGTGTAATACTCTCCAGAACACTCAGACCCTCCTGCTGGTAGGGCCCTGAGGCTGCATGGTGGTGGAAATGAGTGGTCCTCTGCTGCCCCCTGCTGTTAATTTCAGGCAGCACATGCACAGTGGCCACATAAAGGAAAGTTCCAGCAGAGACCAGCATGCCAATCCCTGTGGCACTGAGGCGGTGCTGAGGTGAGCCACCAGTCTGCAGGAAGAAAAACAGAGCAGTTATTTAATGAAAACAGACTGTTGCCAAGAGTGCTTCAAATGTACAGTGTGGATTTATCAAAACGGCACATTTCAGCCTCTGAGCATGGCTTGGCTTAGCACCAACAGAGGTATTGGGACCAAAATGAGATCTGGGGAACATGTATGCGATGGTTCGACTGGGATAAGCCACCAGACTGCAGGAAGAAAACTTTTAATGAAAATGAGCCATTTAATGAAAACTGACTGTTGGACTGTTGGCAAGTGTCCTGCGTTGGTGTCAAAGCCATTTAGAATGTTGCAGACGACATAAACTAGGCTTTTGTTTTGAACTGCAGCTCTGAGCCCATACACCTTCGTCTACACTGAAACACATCATATATCTAAATCTCAACGTCAAAGTGAACTTTATCATCTCAGCATAATACAGTGAGACGAGATGACGTGACTCCAGATCTTACAGAGTACACAGAACGAACATAAACAAACTCTAAGCTAGAAGTAAAAATGTGCAATTTGGTGCAAGGTCATTTATAAAATTAAAAAAATTGTCGCAAAATTCTGCGTTTTTTTTTACAAACGTCTTATAGACCCGGGTTTCTCAACCAAGACTTTTGATAGGGCCACGAATCTAAAATCGAGACAGTCCATTGGTCCGTAATTGGCTATTTAATATAATCTAATGTGGCCAAGCGAGACAATCTAAGCTTGTAAAACACATATGTTTTCTCTGAACCTTGTAGCAGGTATATTAACATAGCTCTTCTAGAGTGACCCTTTCAGTGAAGAGTCCTGCCATAGAGCTGCCGCAGTTCACCCTTTGAGGAAAAAAAACAATGGTCGAACTCCTTCTCGTATTCAATTAAGAGATCTCAAGAGGTCTAGACTGATGTTTTCTTTCATGAGACAAGTAACAGCCAACAGGCAAGTTAGGCATTCAGTCCTATGGATGATGGTGTAGTAGCAAAATAGATGCCACAGAGATCTACATACTACAAAAAGAAAAATCATGATTGGATCATTTTCTGTTGGACGTTTCAAGATGTAAATGTGAAAGTGAGTTGACCATTTGTCATACGTGAACACACCACAGCGCACACTGTGAACAGCAGGACATTCTTTCTGCATTTTGCCCATTCACCAAGTGAACACAGCACCCAGGCAGCAGTGTGTGGAGATGGTACCTCAGAGGTGCCACTAGCAGTCCTGGGATTCCAACACTCAAACCACCAATCTTTAGTTTGGTTAGTTTTCACTGTAAGTTGGTTTTATTGGTTATATAGTGCAAAATGATACACGTTTCCAACTGTAACATCATTAATTCATAATGAAAACACGTTAGAATAAAATAAAAAGAATCTTTCACAGGAAACAGTCGTTCTGTTGAATCCTGAGAACCAAGTTAACGAAACATGAGCGGCTGTGTCTGGGTCTGCTTACCACACTCAGGATAAAGTAGGTGCTAACCGCCAGCAGCGGAGCTGCCGCTGAGAAAGCCAGTAAATGCTTCTGAATTGTGCTCTTCTCCAAGCCTGCATGCATGAGGAAAGAAACAAGACCAAACGCAGCTGGAGCCTGAAGAGACAAAGAGAGCGAATAAGGAGTCTTTCTGTTTAAAGCATTTTCCTGCAGAGTATATTCGTGGACTGCAAATGTTTTCATGACTCCATTTCTTTCTTTACACTTTAAAATGCAGTACCAGGCTTTGTTACAACTGCAGTGATTTCCTAGCTAGTGGAAGACACAGAAAGCCACACAAGAGGGTCAATCAGGATAATTACACACACTCACACACACACACACGCACACACGCACACACGCACGCACACACACGCACACACGCACACACGCACTCACCTTGTGCAAAATAACAGCGAAGAAGACAATGACCTGAACTGACACTTGGGAGGAAGCCACAGCTGCACCTAGAGCCATGCCGTCAGCTACAATGACACAGAAATACAGGAAATATACATTAAAGTGAAAATTCTGTCATACGTTAACAGACGTATCAAACCCACTATATCCTGATCGCAGGATAGACACTAGGCCACCAGCTGGTAGCCTAGTGCACTAGCTATGGACACGCATCCTTAAAACCATTCTTCCACTCTTTTAAATGGATTCTGCAGAATTGACGTGAAAAATATACGGATTCTTTTAAAAGAAATACTGCACATTATCTTGAAATGCTAAGGACAGAGGGGAATGTAGTAGGGCCTCTTTGTCAACATACAGTACACAATTTTAATTTAGAACCGGAGCAACAAGATTAACGTCGCTAATCATTAAGATGGCTTTGACTTGCCAGTGTTGTTTAGCATCTCTGTGAGCTAAAAAAAAAGGAACAAAACTAAACCACCCTTCTGTTTAAAGTGGCTGCCTGAACCATTTGCCTACAAGCTACACATTTTACATTTACAGAGGGTTCGCTTCACTGCAGTACCTAAGATGGAACATCAGCGCAATGCAACTCAACATTAACAATAGTCTGTGGTCACAACCGCTTTAAAGGATTAGATGTTAGTTTAATTATTTTAAGCAGATTTGTTACTTGAAGTAAACGGTAATATATTTTTTGGAGAACATTGTTGCAAGGTAGCAGACAAGAAAAGTAGACCTATATTACAAGAAACTCAGTCAGAAATCTATATTGACTTCTGGTGCCAAACGAAGTCAATATCCAAACATGTCTTGGCTGATCTGAGGTGAGTGGAAAAGTATCTAGATTTTTTTGTATAACTATTCCTTATAGTAGGTTCTGCTGGGCAATACTCAAAAAAACAATATCACCTGATTAATAAACTAATATTAAGAAAGTAAATCAACTCATGCTTCTTGCGTGTTGTTATTTTAGGCTTACTTTCTTTCCAACTTTACAACAATTGAAATGGTTTGTTCTGTTTAGATCAAATTCATAATTGAATTTAAATTCTGCTTCTCTTTAACACCAAAACATTGTCAACTGTAACCTGGCAACCCAAGTTTCAAAAATGAATACACTGCAGTTCACTAAATTTGTTATTAATACAGTGTCTCAATAGATGATGTTTCACTTATCACTAAAGTAGGGCTACAAGCAACTGAACGTATGCTAACTGGTTTCAGTGAGGGTCCATTTATTGTAACAAATCATGAAATGTGCCTTCAGAAATAACAGTTTCTCCTCCACTAGAAACCAAATACACAATTACTTCTATTCCAGGTATTAATTTCCCTGGACAGTGCAAAAAAGGACTTTAACAAAAGAGATGTGAAATAAAAACCAGGTTCCAGGCAGAAACAAGTTGTGGCTGGTGGGAGATTTCCAGAGATTGACTTTTGATCTTGATCTCCATTTGTCTGCTTCTTTCTTTTTTGGATATAAACTGAGGAGGTCTTGCCAAAGAGATGTACCACGCTGGGCTAAACTTGAAAACCCGCACCTGCTTGTACACTGTACCTGCTGCATGAATGATGAGACCCAGTGTGGCTGTGGTGCCGCCGCTGCTGTATATGTTTGGTCGGGAGGCTGAACAAAGAGCATGTGGGGAAAAAGAGAAAATATTCATTTTAAAATGAGATAATCATTCCTTATTTGCTTTGTTCCTTGTAGGTCTATTCTGGTTTCTTCCCTTTATATTCAACCCCAGCAGATATCACTTCAGGGAGGCCTGGGTGAATTCTGTCGAGACTCCACCCACTCGATTAGTTGAAGATCCACCATTTTGTCTGCAGGTTTTATGAGCATGGATAAGCCGAGCGCTGTGTCTACAGGAAGAGGCGAGTCACACCTGAAGTGTTGTGTTATTGGCTGTAAAGAACAGTACAAATCTCTACACTTTCTCCAAGACAAAGAAAACCCATGGACTGCATAGCTTTCAGTTCATTTTCGATGGCCGTGTCCCAGCAACAATCGGTTTCGTTAAATACTGCTATTTAAGGATGAACCGAAAATTTGAAAAAGTTCAGCAGATAAGGAAGATGTAGATACTTTCAAATAATGACTTTTGTGTTTCTGTCGCAGTTAAGTATGAACTAGCTTGTCTGTTTCGTTTCGTAAGCATGGGATGGGTGGGGTGTGGCCAGCAAGCTCTTAATTGCATAAAAGGGACAGATCCCTGAAACGGCTAATTTTAAAAGGGACTGAAACTGTTAAGAACACAGCAGGTGAGATATCTTTATGTGAGAGTGATTTTGTGCAAATAACTTTGTATAGCCCATAGACCTATTATTACTTTGATTTTTTAAGTGAGTTTTGCATAATATGTCCCCTTTAGGCATGAGCTAATACAATACACCTATAAAGAGAGACTCTATGCAGAATGTACGAGACACAAGGGATCATATAACATGGAACTACTAACCATGTGCAGAGCAGTAGTTGGCTATCTGGTCGACCACAAACATGAGAGTAAAGCCCAGCACTAGAGACACTCCTACAAAGAAGTGTGGCTTTAGGTCTTTCTCGGCAGCTGGCTTCAGAGTCGAGTTTAAGTCTGTGGTATTTAGTCTAGCTGTGACACCGGAGCAATACAAATCTGCAGGGAGAAGAAGCAGGAGGTGGAATTACCTTCAGGTACAAACATTCTGAACTACTCACAAACAAGCAATAAATATGGCACAAATGTGAGTAATCTTAGACAGGGACAGTACAGAGAAATTCCACTGGTAGCTTAACATCAAAGTCCAAACTTACACTATACAAAAGTATTGGGACACTTGACCATTACACCAACAGGGACTTTAATTACAATGCATTCAAATGATAGACTATAATATGGAGCTGGTCCCCAATTTGCAGCCATAACAGCTTCCACTCTTGTATTTCTGTGGGAATTTGTGCCCATTCGTTCTGTAGAGCATTTATTAGGTGAGGCACTGATGTTAGACTAGAAGCAATCTCCGTTCCAGTTCATCTCAAATGTGTTGGGTGGGGTTGGGGTCAGGGTTCTGTGCCAGTCAAGGTCCTCTACACCAAAGTCATCCAGCTTGGTCAAGCTAAAATAGACAACGGCCTTCCCTAAACTGTGTCCATGAAATTGGAGGCATGGTGTTGTCCAAAATGTTGTGTGAGTTCTGTCATTTGTACCAGTAACTGGTATTTTGTGTAATGGAGGGCTGTAGAGCTCAGACATATGGGAACAGTGATAAAATGAATGATGGGAAATGAAGGAAAAGGGGCTGAGTGGAATGCTGTACAAGTACACTGTGCTACAGTGGTGAGTTGCCAGAAAAGTCTTCTATGAAATTCTGTAAAAGGGGAAGGACAGAGAGAAGTAGCCGGAAGAGAGAATGCAGAACAGCAGTCTTACCTCTCCACGACTCCTCCACTAACTCCACTCCCTCTGGGATGATTATGGCGAGGGCGGTGCCGCACAGAAGCCCAGCACCCAGCACGCTCACAAACTGCAGCTTTTGCTGTGGAGCACAGATTTAGAGCCATACCTGGATTCGCTTTCATAGCAGAGACATTTGCAGCGTCTAATATTTCTAAAGGTCAAGAGACCATTTGTAATATGTGAACACACCACAGCACACGGTGTGAACAGCACAACATTCTTCCTCTGCATTTAACCCATTCACCAAGTGAAGCAGCGGACATCCAGGAGAACAGCACCCGGGGAGCACTGTGCGGGGTCACTAGCAGTCCTGGGATTCGAACCCTCGACCTTCTGGTCGCAGGGGGAAGTCCCTAACCACTAGACCAGCCCTTTAAACAAATTTATAATGTGAATTGGTTAACAACTTTGAATGCCAGATGCTTGAAACACTGTTTCAAATTTCAAATGGTGAGTGGTTAATTTAAAATACATTCTTTGGTAGAGTGGTACAGGCAAGATACTGGAATAAACGACAAAACGTATTTTCTCAGATTTAGAACAGCTGTGGTTTTGGACAGTAAATAAAAGAGATATATTTGTCTTGTAAACATTGCGATGATTTGAAGAAATCCAGTGTGTCAGTTTTTCCACCTTACACCATTAGCACTGCAGACATCTGTGGAAATCACCATTAATTCTATTAAGCTCTAAAATGAACTTGTACTGCTGAGTAGGAAAACAACCAAAAATAATACATTTTGTGGAATAAAAGGCCATTTTAAGAATGGTCATATCCATCACTTCTCGTTTTTATTTTTCTGTTGAGACCGTTTGGGTAATGACTCTGCACTGTCTGTGGAGTGTAAAAAAAACAACACACAGCTACGTGACTAAGCCAGACCTTTGCTCTGCATAAACTGCCCAAACTAGTCTGCTTTAGAGACTGCAGTTACACGTCAGTTTCTCTTTAACCACTCACTTCCTTAGTGAAAAAAAACCAAAACACACATGTACACTGTCCAGCGTTAAAATAAAGAAATAAACTCGGGCGGTTCCGTTACATCAGTCCAGAAGTTTCAAATCTGAAGTTAAGAACTGCAGTTCAGGACTGATGCCGGCAGTGGCGGTGGTTTAAATATTATAATGGCAAAATCAGGTATATAGAGGGATCATGCCCTTACCTGGGACAAGCCGATGAGCACTGGAATGAGTCCGAGCAGAAAACATCCCACGAACATGAACAGAGAGATTAAGACCACCACGACCGCGCCGTCCATACCCCTCCCCAGGAGAGACTACTGCCCCCCCTTCTCCGGACCTCAAGATCATACACCGATCACCCGGGGCACAGAAACCCTCGGGCTAAAAAGCCACCTCCAGCTTTCCCGAGCGTTTCAGTTTTTCACCGTTGAGGCTCACAGATCAAACTTTCCACGTCGCAGCGTTCAGCAGCTGGCCGACATCCCTCTACCGGGACTGCGACGCTGCAGAAGCGCCTCCTGCTGGCCAAGAACGAGAACCACAGCCCCGAGGAGCTCTTGGCCTTGAGAGCAGGCTGGGTTGTTTTGCTCTGTTCCTGCAGGCAGATCATAAGACTCAGCCATGAGACTGTCACAAAAGGGAGAAGTGCAAAGTGTTTTATTTAACCGTGTGAAAGTGCAGTCGTTCCAGCTCGGCCAATCTTATGGGACCCAGTGCAAAACAACACCCCGCCTTACAAAAAATGACTTTTAGCGATTGAAAAAGAGGATCAGTCTCTGTTATGTCTTTAAACAGCCTCCACTCTTAGGGCTTCTCCTCCACTGAATGTTTACATTACACTGTCTGTTTTAGCACATGAATTCAACATGTGGATTGGTCAAATGAAGCAGGCTATAGACTGTTCGGACACATGTGCACAATAACTCATCCAAACACGTCTTCATGGAGCTTGCTGTGTGTACTAGGGCACAGTCATGCTGGAATAGAAAATTTCCCAAACTGTGTCCACAAAGTTGAAAGCGTGGCGTTGTCCAAAATGTCTTGCTACGCTGAAGCATTAAGATTGCTCTGGAATCTGAATTCAGTAATTAAGAGGTGTCCCAATACTTTTGTCCATACATATAGTATGTTTTGATAAAATGCATATTTTAAAATGTCAGTTTGGAATACTGAGTCAGGGAAATTATCCAAATGTGAAATTAAGTTTAGAAATGATGGAAACAAAAAATTAATTCTATTTAGTTGCGACGGAGGTGAACAGACCTCCTGAACAAGTCCATTTCAAGACTTTAATGAGTCTTCAGTTTGCGTTCACTGAATAATACTCAGTACTGCATTTTAAGGGCACTCTGGATGTACACATTAAAATGCCAGTGTTTTAAAAATGATTTAGAACTAGTATCATCATAGATTTGGAATGAATATCTGATGTAACGATTCTTGCACATTGTATCAGATATTGACTTTAATATCACTCTTTTCATAAACAGGGGATCCTGAGCGTGACAGGCTGCCCTGCTGCACGCACCACTGCCTGTGCTTATACTTTAACCAATCAGACACTCCGGTTTTTAGCAGTAGAGGCTAATTTTATTGTTCAAAACGTGTTTTTGAGAAGCAGGGAAAGTCGAGATACAAAACATTTACTGCAGAGTAGCACTGTTATCGTTCCAGAGCTGTGAGACGCTTAGTGTGCTGGATGCCAAAAAAACAGAACATATCCTGTGCATGCTGTGTACTGTTTGAGATTCAGGTATTTAAATACCACAGTTTAATGTTCATGAGAGCAGTGCAATGAGTCTATTCACACAAAACAGTTCCAACAGCTACTGTTTTTTAGGCAAAAACGTCAGTGTAAGCAGCATCGTCCCATCCCATAAGAAACTGTGCACAAATGAAATAAATAAAGACTTCGATACATTTGAAACAAATGGAAACAGCCCACAGAGACACACTGTCTTCACATCATATCTCTGACACATATATCTTTGCGAAACATTCCTACATTCATCACTCACAGTGTCTAACTCACCTAAGAGCTACAGTGACGAAGTCCTGAAGTCAATAAGGGCAAAGTATATTCCTCTAAAGGCAGAAACTATCATACTGACGAGGGAACTGATGATCATGCTCATTAGCGTTGTATGCCACAAAAAAAAACAAAACAAAAAATCCCAAGGGTTTTTACCTTTCGGTGATGAGCAATTAGTAAAATAACTAAATAACTTTTTTTTTTTTTTTTTTTAAAGTGTCATTGCAGAAAGCTTTCATCCACATCGCCACCTACCATCTAGTCTTAGATTCACACACTGCTGACTGCTGCATGAAGACATTAGTGGCAGAAAATAGCAGTCCAGACATTGCACTGTAATTACTGTAAACATGTAAGATACAATGACATCTTATAAAAAAAAAAACAAAACAAAAAACGAACAAACAAATGCTTTTAAGCGGGAACGGCCAACAGGTATAGTTCCAGTTATGGGGATTCATACTACATTCATACTAACTGTTCACAATAAGTATCTAAGAGTGGTCAGATTTACACTAGTGCCCAAAAATGTGTAATCATTGATTACTCTAAAACAAACAAACAAACAAACAAACAAAACCCACCTCTTGCACATTCATGTACAAACTTATTCTCTACAACCTCACAGATTTCATCTGCTGTAACAGAATGAAGCAATTTTTTATGTGGATCCAGAGGGTTTAGTAAATCAATTCTTAATTGTTGAATAAGCTATAGAGCACTAAAAATTCATCATAATAATATAAAGTAAAATCCACAGTGTCTGATGATGGTCATTTGAAGTCGTAATCACATCTCAGGCAGGACATTTCAAGAATTTGCAACTTACTTTGTTTTTTTAATTACAATGACTAATACAATTTTAGTTACATTTTCCATTTCAGTATTTGTTGCACTGCTAATGCTGATTATTTCTTCCTGTTGTTTTCATATTAAAAAGGTGACACTCCCCTGATTTTAAAATCACTTGTTCACGATTAATAAAGACCTGGTTTTAATTATGTTTTTTTAAACAGCCATCAAAAAGCCCCTCAATCTGGTCAGGAATACCAAAAAGTGTTCATGAATTCTGTTGGGGTTTAGCAATCCAAAAACATCATTAAGTGTTACTTGATTTGCTGTTAAAATAATAATAGAGAACTTGATTAGCTTTCAATATAATAAAAAAACAGCCCTAGTGTAAATTATAATAGATCATTTAACTTCTAGTGGGTTTTTTTTTTTATTAAAACCTCTTGAAATACCTTCCAGTGTCCAGTTTTATAATATTTCAGTCTACACTGGTTTATTGATCACAGCTACTGTTTCAATGACAATGATTTCAAACTTTTGAATGCATGATGGATATGTGTATTGCTATTAGTCATCCATAACCATAAGTCTTTTATTTCTGTTTGATCTAAGAATGTCTGGTTGTTGAGCTCTACTTGTTTCTGTATACATGACGTTTCATCCACAAAGATAAAACCTTTCTAATAACTGCTCAGTTTTGTGTGATCGGTTCTTTCATTTGACTTAAAGAGTTAAACAACGTTAGGTTGTTTCCAACATTGTTTTAATTTACAGAGTAGGACAGGTTTGTAGAATCGGTTCTGTTGCTGCATAACAAAACTAAAGCAGGACGTTTATGGAAACAATGTTATTTGACTTCATTAGGAAGCCATGCTTCATCAACAGGACAGTGACAAAAAGTAGCCTCACAAAAAAAAAAAGTCATATACCCAACGCTCATGCTAGTACGTGCAAGAACCTAACACAGTCTGTCTTTGAGAACCTCCACCTAATTCAAGATTTCATTCTATGTTACATTTAGGTATTAAGGTATAAGGTGAGAAAAGCCCCACCACAAGTATTTTGAATGCAGTCCTTTCATTAAATTACTATATTTGGAATAATCCCACTGAAAAGGCAGCCTAATTTTTTGTTCACGATATATTTATATATCGTTTGACGTTGAACTGCTGCTGCATGTGTCCTATTCTACAATAAATTAGTAAGACTGGTAAGTGTATGAGAGTTGCGGATGGTTTAGGCCAGCTTCAAACGAAGTACTTGGTGCTCGCACATTTAAGTTAGTGTTCATTAACAGTTGAAGCCACGGAAAGCTAGTTAAAAAAAAAAAAATACCGGTTTGCCGCATCATTGCAACAACTTGCATTTGCGCCTTTTAAGAAAAAGGGGGGAGGTTACATGCATTTCGAAACACCATTTTTGGAGTGTTTTAAATTAAACCATAACCCTTTAGTCATAAAAGAAAGAACTTCAAGAAGATATTTGTTTTTGAGCCCACTGTACAACAGTTACCACTGATTAAAAACCCTGAAAGTAGAACATAGTAGAACCTTCAAAAAGTAGGACTAATGTATAAATACCACAGTCAAAAGAATTGCATGACTCCTGTCCCAAAGCATAAACATCAAGCGCATTAATGATGCTAAAGTCAAGAATTGTGGACTCAAGAAATTCCCCGTCATCATCCATTTGAGATGCGGCTGGTTTCTAGCAGGCTCATTAGTTTGGGAGAACATGATGTGGTAATATGGAACCAACAAGTGGGCTGTCATGAAGCAGCAAAGTTCCCTGGGGGAAGGTTAGTCTGTTTTTTGAGTTAGTGTGAGACAGTATGAGTGGTCATTTTTCTTTCCCCTTGTCAGGAGATGAAATGTTAGTGTGTTGTAGTCGTTCTCCAGGCCCAACGGAAGGAACATATCCAACTGTGTGAAGATAGCACTAGGGTCCTGGAGCACAGCTTCAGCCCAACTTGGTATGGTCCGTTTGGTTTTCTATACAGTCTGGCTAGTGTTATTCACTGAGCGCATCACATGGTGCGCTCCTTGAGGGGTCAGTGGTGCACCTCATTGTCGATAAGGCTGTCTTCTCCAGACTGGAAATCTGCCTCGTTGACTGTTGAGACTGGGCCCAGGATCTCCTCATCCTGTGAGGATCCCTGACAGTCATCTTCACCGCTGCCTGAGACCATCTCCTCTGAGGTCTGTTCCTGCAGGACTTGAGCGATGTACTTTTGCTGAAGAAGAGGAGAAAGAAGAGGTGTTAAGCAATACCAATTAGACCTGGTCTGGTATACATTCTTTGTATATTATTTTCTTATGGTTTGTAATGAAAACGTTTAGTGTTAAAACCATATCAGACAAACAGTTATGTTCTTAGTAAGTACCATAAAATTGAGGACCATGCCCAATCTGGCAACACTGCACAGCTTGCATGGAAATTGCATGACATTCTTTAAATAATAAAAAAAATAAAAGAAATAATACTACTAATAAAAAAAAAAACCAAAAAACAAACAAACAAAAAAAAAACCCCTCACCTCATGACTTGAGAGTGTGTATGACTTTTTTTTTGGTCAAAAATATACCTTTCCTCTAATACCTTTCTTAGAATAATAGACTTTGCCTCCCTCCCAATAAATAAATAAATAAAAACAACTCACTGCAGACTTTGCAGGTGGGGAAGTGCCTGGCGGCTGACCGTTCTCTGCGCCGTCCACATCCTGGGTGTCAATCTATAAATCACACAGTGAAACAAGTTCTCAGAGAGGGGCAGGGAAATAGTCTAGGTCATTCAAACAGTCCAAACAATGATATACGTAGTGTCACATCACAATCTCACCTTGTAATTATGTGCGCTTAAGTACTTGAAATGGCCAAACACAACATGAGAGAGGCAGACTATGATGGTGATAATCAGAACCACAAATGTGAACAATGAGGTAGCTGCAGTGAATCCTGGTAAGAAAAAAGAAGGTAAAATGTTACAACAAAATGAGCTGGTGGCATTTGATACTAAGTCATTCAATGCATAGAGCAGAAAAAGATACAATGAATTAAATGTATTTTCTCCTGAAAGGTCGACAATGACAGACCTTAGGTTTGACACATGTTCAAGTTGTGCACTGACTTCTATGTGTTTGAGCATGGCACCACCAAGGAATGAAAATAAATTTGAGGATGAGCACTGCATCAAATGCAGCTTACCTGCACGGACAGTGGAGAAGAAAAGTAGCCAAAAGAGGCACAGAATGGGTGCAGCCACCACCTGGTTTACAGCCCCAGAGTGGATCTTCTTATCCAGTTTAGAGGGCAGGTAGGCATAGTACATGTTATACCTGTCCACCAAATGCTTTAGCAGCATGTACATCAGACCTAAATGGCATGGAGAGCAGGAGGGAGAGAAATGGTTAATACAGTTTGGTAACTTTAAAGAACTCCAATGTGATGTGTGCAGTGTTTTAAACTGTTTAAATGCTACAAAATAAATGTTAGACAAACAACAATCAAAGAAAAGACCGGTATTGCTCATTAATTCTTAGTATATAATTAAAATAAGGTCATCATTGGCCAATAAACTCATTTAATGCACTTCATATATCTTGAATGGCATTTCCTGCCAGCATCATAAATCATAACTGATTTACTGTTTATGTTGCTCATACAACATAAAGTGCATCCCTTAGCTCTTTTCAGTTTTCTGGTGGATTTGAGAAGCTCACCGAATGGAACGATGATCGGACATGTGATACTGTAGGTCATGACTACCGTGAAGACATTCATCAGCCAGGCATAGGCCGCCCCAAACTGGAACTCGTATGCTTGATGCTGCATATCAGGATAACACATCACACAATGATTTACAACCACTGACTGTGCTTCCTACCATAAGCATTTTTAAGTGGCTCATTCTTGTTAGCTAACAATGAATAAGTAAAAAGTCTTTTGAAATAAGTTGTTTCCAACTGTTTTTTGCTTTAAGTGCTATAAGTACTTCTAACACATCTGACTATGAGCCGAGTCTTATTTTAATCGTGCAGTAGAGTAAACCCTGTTCCAAGAGCACTGCACATAGTGAAAAAGCATTATTTTGATGTGGGAAAAAATAAACAACCTGAAAATGGCTTTTTATAGTGTAAACTCAAATATGCCATCAAATATGCTCCCAAAATTCATTTTAAACTCCGCTTAATATATTTCCCTGAAATAAAATGTAATGGTAAATCTGTATTTGTACTGTACAGTTGACACTAAACTCCCGCAGTGCTAGAATGTAAAATACCGATGTTGCTCCTGTATAGACTGTACTGTAATTCATGCATGCACATTTTCTTTGGTATGCGCTGTTGTTTACTTTGGTATGAGTAGGGTAAATACAGTAAGAAATTAATTTAAGAAGAAGAAAATGAAAAACACAACCGCTCGAGATGCTCCACTAAGGAAATTTTAGACTGCAGCTGCATCTAATGGCAACAGCCTTTCAGCAGCAAGGAGAAAAAAATAGTGTTGTTAATGTTCAAACTTTCCGCCTCTGAGTGCAGTGGTATTTTGCTATCGCAAGATGCGCTTTCTTTGTGTTCTCTGAACAGTATAAAAATATTTTGTACATGGAAGTGTGGCTGAATTACGTTAATATTTGTTACAATATTAGTAAATTATATTTTTCTTAATTTGCACTTAAAATGTATGAAAATGTATGTATATGCAAGGACTGTGTTGCATATAATATAATATTATGCCATTCATGTTTTTTGTAAGCGCTGTCACCCTAACAGTTTGTAATCCATAGCAGCCACTGTATAACAGACCAAACTTCTTGTTTGCTATTCCTACCTGGCCAATGATTCTGATGACAGCGCGACTTTTAAAGCCTCTGAGTTCTTCACTATGACCTATTCTACTGTTAATGTTCATCTACTTTGACCCCATGGCGATGTGTTTGATTTTTGGCACAGTGAATCACTGAAGACTAATAATTATTAGGGTTGTCCATGTAGCATATTTGAACATAATACTAGCAACTGGGAATTTGGTACCTTTTTTACATTACGCCTCTCAGCTGCAGAACGGGCCAGGCAAAGTCGGATCATGTACATGAGCAGGCCTGGAATGCGTAACAGGTCCATGGCGTTACCGATGAAGGCTGAGGCAATTACATAGTTCACAAAGAAAGCTCCGTTGTCCGGGAGGAACACACATCTAAAAGTGTAGACACACAATGTTAAAAACAAAGGTTTCAGAGAACACATGCAAGATAGGGAATCCTGCCCTGCAAAACTCTGAATGCTCAAAGTGGGACAAGAACCCTTGAAGAGCATGAGGTGTGCCTATTACAAGACCTCTTTGGGTGCAACTAAACAACTAAAATCTAATAAGAGGCATTGACCAATTCAGAAAAATCTAAATAATCCCTAACCAGCAGACCAATGTCTCTATTAGCCACAACCTGCTTTTGACCAAACTTACTCAAATCTCACTGTAGCATTATCCAGGAATGTCTTGTCAAAAAGCCAGCGAAAGAACAAATCCAAACTATAACAGGAAAGACAGAATACATTATAAAAGCGACAAACAGACACATACTTCAAATTCCAGAGACAGGCAAACTTGTCATAAAAAAGAGAAACAACCGGAATTTGCATTTTAAATAATTCAGTTGTATGTAATGGCTATAAGTACTTCATGAAAGATTTAAGTAGAACAATAATCACTCAAACAGCTACTGACTGTATTTCATATTTCTCCAGTCACTGTGGAGGTGTGTCTGAAGCAGGCATACCTGCTGAGTCCTAGAGATGGCAGCAGAAGGACCATGAAGATGAGAAAGGTGTAGCACTTGTGCATGGTGGTCCTGTTCTCTCCAGAGCTGTATAAGACACAAGGCCCAGAAACAGAGTCATAGGCCAGTCTGCAGCTTAGAGTGTGAAAATAATGTAATAACGTTCTTTAGCATGGTTAGGCGAAACAAGAGATAATATACTAAATGGAAGGGAGGCAAGTGTGTGCACAGACCCATGTGATTAGCCACAGTGTGTAGCAAGTATCTTCACTATGTATTTATTTTGCGTACATCAGCATCATCTAATAATAAGCTATGGAACAGAGCCAATTGATTTCAATATCAGAGACGAATTAATATATATCTAGACTCAGGCTTGAAGTTTGCGAAAGAGGAATTCACAAACTCAAAGCATGGCAGACTGCAGATTAAAATGGACCACTGAGGACAACTCTGTGTGTGTGTGTGTGTGTGTGTGTGTGTGTGTGTGTGTGTGTGTGTGTGTGTGTGTGTGTGTGTGTGTG
>JBBJLR010122227.1:0-19041 GCA_037577145.1 Brachypetersius gabonensis | reverse complement strand
CAGCACCTTGTTGAATCAATGCCACGTAGAATTAAGGCAGTTCTGAAGGCGAAAGGGGGTCAAACACCGTATTAGTACGGCGTTCCTAATAATTCTTTAGGTGAGTGTAGTTTATCTGTAGACTTTTCTTTGAAATTCTTTCTAACCCTCTGTAATGCTCTGAAGCTCATTTTTGCGAGGCATGGCTCACATGAGCATATTCTTCTCATGTGGAACTCCAAACTCCAAAAGCCAGAAGGACTTTAGTCCACACACTCATTTTCTTAACAAGATGCCAGATATGCTGACTCCAGTTAGCTTATTTGACTTGAGGGTTCACATTCGTTTTCCACTAGCAGTAGAAGTTTTAAATGGCTGTTCTCAAGAAAGACATAAAAAATATTAAGATTTCCTTGTGTTATTATTTTAGGCACATTATTTTTGTCAATACTCTTGCTTAGGTGAAGATCAGATCACATTTTATTTATCTATTTATATTTATTTTTTGTGAAACATGTAAGAGAATAAAACTTTTTGAATATATATAGGACCATAATTATAAAATGACTTTAACAATATAGGTCCATTACAGGACATTTTAGACACTATAAGATCATAATAGGACTTTTTAGACACTATATATCTGGTCCAGGAGGGCCATAGTCCTGCACGTTTGGTGATTTCCCTGCTCAGAAACACCTGGTTCACCTCGCCAGTTAACTGTCAGGTTTAGTGAATTTGTTTGAGGAGAGCCACCATCAAACTGAACATTGGCCCTCCAGCTGGACACCTCTGATACAAAGTAAAGTTACACATGAACACACCACAGCACTACACATAGTGTGAACAATGTGAAATTCTTTCTCTGTATTTAAACCACTCACCAATTGGCTGCCACCAATGAGGGGTGTCTGGAGAGTGTGCAGGGATGGTATCTTGCTCATGGGTACCTCAGTTGTGCCTCTAGCAGTCCTGAAGTTCAAACACACAACTTTCTGATCACAGGGGAAGCTTTCTCACTAGGCCACCAGCTGCTTTTTTGTCTACATAGGACCATAACAGGACAACGTGGACCATATGAGATAATAATAAAACGTTTTGGACCATATAGAACCATAATCATTCTTTTATAGTCCTTTTATGCACTCAGTACATTTCAGAGTTTAGTCTAAGAGATTATTATGGCTGCATAAGACAATTAAAGTAGTTAGATCTCCTGTCGTATGCTTACTTGGCGCTACAGAGCATAATCAACCAGGCTCCTCCCTGTTCGTTATAAACCTGCAGTTTTTTCGTTCTTTGCCCTTGTTTTGGTGTTGACAGACGCGTCATTAAAACAGATACACCTGGAGGAGTGTGTGCGTTGCCACCTCGTGCAGGGTAGCACAAGCTTTCCCACGAGAATCTGTCTGTAACACACATCACTGGTAGAGAAACATACGGCAGTTAATCTTATAATAGTCGAGCAATTTCTGACCGTTAGTAACGCGAACTAAAATGTCAATTGTCTGAATTGAACGTTTTTCATCTGAGCGTCTCCAGACATTAGTTTGTAATTAAATTATTATGCACCACCTTTTGCACGTGGGCACCACATTTTCTCCAGAAACTCGGGGGTGGATAAAAAAAAAACATTAAAACCAAAATTCAACAAAAGAAACGAAAATCAATAATCAAGGCTTTGTCTCAGTGACGCGTGTTCACACTTCTTTTGTTGTTTTGAGTGTGAAGCGTGGCCGGCCGCTCTTCCACATATGTGCTGGAAGTCGTTAATGACCGACATTCTTTAGGACGTGAGACGATCAACTAGCTAACTAGGAACTTGACGACCGAGTGCTTCACACTTTCCTCTTATCAAACATTTCCTCAAGTGTTCTCCAACCGCCAGAAGACAATAAGACTGACTTTCCCCTTTTTCTACCACTCTGGCCATTCATATTTATCAAACCTACACTGAAAATATTTGCAACAAAGCTAACTAAGAACCTGAATGACCGGGCGCTTCACACGTTTTCCTCATCAAACAACTCCTCAAGTGTTTTCCAACCTCCAGAAGACAATACGACTGGCTTTCCACCACTCTACCATATTTATCAAACTTACATTAAAATTGCAACAAATTAACTTTAAAAAGGTGGAACGTAATCTTTTTAACTCATTAGATTTCAAATTCCTTGCCAATTTGTTAAGTTAATGAATATAAAGCTATTCATGAATATGATATTTAGAGCGTGGTTCACTCTAAACTAGAGTGCTGATTTGGGTTTTTAGTGTTGTGCCATTACTTTGCTCAAGTGTGTCCCTGTGCTGTTAGGTATGTGCTCTTTACTTAAGGAGCTGCTTCGGGTGAAGGGGGTCCTGGTGAAGTTTATACGCATGAAGCAGCAAAAAAATCAGGATAATTTAGTTTTTCTTCAAAAAAAATATTTTGCAGAAATTAAGTGCAGGTGAGCGGTGGGTTAGAACAGAACAGACCTCGTGCTGCACTTTTCACCCCACCCTGAGCTAAAGAGTCATTATGGGTTTATGAGTAGATGCTCTGCTCTGTTTGTTCATCAGGATGAAGTTTTCTCAAAGGTCAAATTCCCACCATACTGGATCTTGTTCACCGTTTGGTCTCTTTTCGTGGCGCGTTCGGTGTTAATAAGACGTGTCAAAATCATAAAGTGTTGTAGGAGTGTGTGTATGTTCTCACTTAGCACGAGAGCTTTCCCACGAGAACCTGGAAAGTCGTCAGTATTCTGAAATAATGGAAACCATTTAGTGAGGAAAAACGTAAAATGGACGTGATTTGTGTTTTTTATTTTCAACTTTTCTGAAAATCTGCTGGAAAAAAATCCCTTGAGAACTTTCTGAAATGTTAATCCGCGCAGTGACCTTTTATGGATTCCCGAGTCTTTCAGTGAGAGGTGCATATTAGATTTTAGATCAGTATCACTTAAAGTGCTATTATGGGTGTTGGAGCTCTGCCCTGTTTGTCCATCGGGATGAAATTTCCACGAAGTCAACATTCCCGCCATCAAGCTGGACATTCTTCACCGTTCGGTGGCGCGTTCGGTGTTAGACACATGAAGTATTGGATGTTCTCACTTCGCACGAGAGTTTTCCCACAATAATCTAGAAAGTCCTCAGACTTCTGAAATAAATGAAATAAAAAATTGAGTGACTCCAAATTGAACGGAATTTCGACAAATAATTTTCAGATTTTCCACAGGTGGCAGTTATTCTGTTTGACATCCAAACCTGGATCCTACAAAAACAAAATAAACAAACAGGTTGTCCTGGTGGCGCGTGTTCACACCTCTTGATTTCAGTGTGAAGCGCGAGCAGCTTCTTACTTCACACCTCACCTACAACTTCAGCTCTGCAGGGGTCCGTCCATCAGTGCGCGCTCTTTACTCGGACAGTGGCCTGGTCTAGGATCAGCGTCCGTCCATGAGTATAGCGGCCAAATCCCAACTCTCAACGACTCGCTTTCCAAAAGTGTTTTTTACACTTAACGGAGGAGTTTAGTTCAGTTTCTTCCACTTTTTGAGGCAATTCGGATCTGTCACAACATATTAAATTTTTTTCTAAATGCTTTTTTTTAGAAAAATCTTTTCTAATAACCAAGAAAAATATCAAAACCGATTCTAAATTCATTTGCAAAAATTAAATTTTAATTTCAACAATTTTCTAGAGGTTTACATGGTTAACGTATTAGTGAAGTTGAACATAAGTAACAAAAGGTTTAGACTTTGGGATTCACTGGAACCGTGCTCAATTTTTTTAACAGCGGTTCTTTTTATAAATGTATTACTCAAGTTTTCCTAGAGTGTTTATTTTTACTGATCCGTTTTTTCAGTGTTGAATCTTTGCTCTGGTCAAGTGTGCCCATGTGTCCGTAGGTGTTGGTTCTTTACAGGATGAGCTGCTTTAACTTCCTGGTGAAGTTGATGATACGCATCACTATAAAGCACGGAAAATCAGGACCATTTACTTTCCATTCGCAAAATTAGAAATTTAACAGATGAGCTGTGGGCCAGAACAAGACAGGCCCGTTTCAGTCGGCCTGACCTCACGCTGAACCTTTCACCTTGCCCTGAATTAAAGTGCTGTTGTGGGTTTATATATAAATGGAGTTGGAGCTCTGCTCTGTTTGTCCAACAAGACGAGATGTTCACGAAGGACTCGTTCCCACAATTACACCATCAAACTGGACTTTCTTCACCGTTTGGCCTCTTTTCGTGGAGCGTTTGGTGCTAACAAGACGTGTCAGAAGCATCATCATAAAGACAGATTTTGGAGGAGTGTGCGCATTCTCACTTTGCACGAGAGCTTTCCCACGAGAACCTGAAAAGTCGTAAGAAGTCTAAAATGAAAGAAATAAAACAACCAGCGACTGGTACATACGATTTTCAGCTTTTCTACAAAGCGGTATGTGTACGTGCAGTGTGTGTGTGTGTGTATTTCTTAAAATTTTATTCTGCTCAGCATATTTTGATGAATTCTTCGGTTTTAGGGGTGGAATTATCCTAGTGGGTGTGTCATAAATACTAATGTGTGTTTTGGAGGTCATGGAGAAGTGTTGGGATGGTAAAGGTTCTAATGCGCCAGAACAAAATAGCTTCGCCCATTTTATTACCCGTGAAAACAAATCTGTTTTCCAGTGGCTTTCATACATACACACACACACACACACACACACAAACACACACGTATGTTTTATTCAAAGTTCTTTTTATGTTCTCAACAAATATATCTAAAGTAAAAATGATTTTATTTTCATACTTTTCTGGTGATTTAAATTGCTGGTCAAATTAAGCCCAAAGACTGCCTGTGCCCATTTCTCGCGCACATGCCTGTTCCCATACTCGGCTTAGACAGCCAATTCTCCAATAACAAAATAAACAAACGGGTTAGGGTTAGGGTTAGGGTCAATCGGTGAAACGTTTTCAGCAAACCATAATTCTTTAGGCGAATTATAGTTCAGATCTATTCAAACCGAACATTGAATTTGATGCACGGCTCGGTCACAGGTATGACAGGCTTTTGTCCCGGTGGCGCGTGTTCACACCTTTCAGTGTGAAGCGTGACCAGTTCCCCACCTGATCTTCAGCTCTGCAGGGGTCAGTCCAGTCCAGTCCAGTCTAGTGCAGTGACACTGACCTGGTCTTAGATCAGCGCCCGGACATCTCAACTCTTAACGATTCGTTCAAAAACCAAGCGCCCACTTCACACATTACACAAATTATTAATCTGCTAAAGTTACAGTGTTCATTTTTACTGAGTTGGTTTTAGTGTTGAATATGTGCTCTGGTCAAGTGTGCCCATGTGAGCTTAAGTGTTGGTTCTTCACAGCAGGAGCTGTTTCAGCTGAAAGAGGTCCTGGTTTATTAAACTTTATTAAAAATAAGTTGCAGGTGAGCAGTGGATTAGAACAGGACTGTCTCGTTTTCACCGGCCTGACCTGAATTAAAATGAGGTTAAAGGTTTATGAGAAGATGGGGTTGGAAATCTGCTGTTTGTCTAGGATGACATTTCCACATTCCCACCATCAAACTGAACCTTCTTCACCGTTTGGCCCCTTTTCGCATTTGGTGTTAACAAGACGTGTCAGAAACATCATCATAAAGACAGATTTTGGAAGTGTGTGTGTGTGTTCCCACTTCACACGAGAGCTTTCCCACGAGAACCTGAAAAGTCAGAATTGTCAAAAGTCAGAATTGTAAAGAGGAAAAAAGTAAGTGACGCAAATGTAATATTCGTGACCCTGAAATGGAGCAGATCAAATATTGATGGGCAGTTGGTTGGATGGAATAGTGGATTAACGCCGTTTCTCCATGATTCATTTCATCTCTTTTCCAAGTCCTAGCTAAGCAGCATCTGCGGACTTGCCAGGAACATAAGCTAAATATTATAACTGTTTAATTAGTTGTGCAGATGCGTTCAAACGTGACATTGTTGTGCTGAAACACGGCCAAACCTGCAACAAAGAGCAAAATAAATAAACGGCTTCGTCCCAGCGGCGCGTGTTCACACCTCTTTCACTCTTTTTGAGTGTGAAGCATGCAGGTCTCCCCTCCACACCTGTTCTGTGGTTTTAGCTCTGCAGGAGATCAGCACTTCAGCCGTCTGGAGGACGGGAATTGGTGGCTCTTAAATCCCCTTTCCAATATCTAACATTCCTTCTCACGTATTTTTAACTTTCAGATGAGAAAAACACTTATTTTCCATATTCACCACAACAGCTCAACAAAATGTTCAGAATTCAGCTTATACTAACAACCACGACCATGATTTTGGTGCCAAGCTGAGGACAATTAGCGTTTTCGAGGATTTTTTTTCACCAAATGTATCACAGCAAATTTAGCTCAATGAGTCCATTACAATATTGCATTTCATTTTCACTAGGTCTGACGTAAATCCAAAACTGTGGAAGGGTGTATGAAAGGGGAGCGCTATTTGTGTTGAAATACTCCCGATCGAAAGTAGCTGAATCCGCAAAATGTGTATCACCACTGCTAAGCAAATGTTTAAGGTACAACTTATACTATTGCGAATTTAGCATTGAGTCATGTGCACGCTAACTGTGGTTGGGTGTGTGAGTGTGTGTGGGACTGTGGGGAAAGGTTTGCTAAGGGCTGAATTTTCGATCACAGTTGTTTCTTTTTCACCTGCTCTGGATAAATGGGGTGCCCTGTTTGTCACTGGAGAAGACTATCGTGCATTTTATGTGATACTATTTTTGGCCCAAATATTTGAAGCTTTATTATAGAGTAGATCACAGGTCAGTGGTGGGTCAGAATAGCATAATGTCCACTGAACTGACCCCACTTTCAACTCCGCCTTGAATCACTGCTGTTATGGGTTTATGTGTTTATGAGTTTATGGGCTGGACCTCGGTTTCTCTGTTTATCAATTACGATTATATTTCCACACACTTTAGGGTGTACTAAATGAGTGACCGGGGGTGTTGGGGGGTGTTGGTTTCATCCAGACATGCACATTGGTCAGCAACAGCAATCACTCTCACAGAAACGTGCCAAAGCTGGAGCAGCACGTGTCAAGACCATCATCATGCTAATGAAGGTGTCACGGGCAAAAGGTGCACGATCGAGCTCAGCTTGAGTTTTCCCACGGGAGGTTTTTCTAAAAGAAAAACGAAAGAAAGTGCAGAGTAAAAAGGCCAAACACCACTTGGTCTTCACACATTGCAACGCAACAACATAATGCATTTTCTGACCTATATACACCATAAAATAGCTTTACTGTTGAAAATGCCCGTATTTTTTGCACACTCGTGCCGACATTATGAATATCAAGAACAATTGCTCTCTTTACATTATATCTTGCAAAATCGTGTCCATAATCCAGAGACTATGAGATGCAAATCAATGATCTTCTGTTAGAATAGCTTGAAATGTTCACTGGAGAAGTGAACAAACCCGTCTGAACAAACCCATCACCAGATGGAACACAAAGTTTCAGAATATTGTTTATGTTTACTTTTAAAGAGAAGCAGAAAAACCACCAGCAGGAGATGAAGGTTCTTGGTGTGGAGGAACCAGGTGATACTTTATAGTTGCAGGTATACAAGTCGACCTCAAAGAAATGCATCAGTGTGCAGGTGACGAACATGCTGGACCTGATCTTTTCAACCAGTTTTATTTCCTCACATCAGTTTACTCACAAAGCTGAAGTTCTAGTGGATTGAAATGTAAACTTTTAAACTTTATACACTAAAATACTTTTCAATTTAAATGAGCAAATTAGTATAAAATACCAAAAAATAATAAGTAAGCTCAATAAGTTAGCAAATTTGTTCAATTAAACATTTTGAGTTAATTAAACTTCATATTGTAAATTAACAAATATTAAATACAGATTATTTAATTTTTAATTTAATAGAATTTCTGCTAAATAGAGCTACATTTTTGCGTTTTTTCACAGTCTAGTTGTTCTGGTCTTTCTTTGCTGGTTGTGTATTCACTCTTGCCGCCTAACTAGGAGGGGCGAGCGAAAACTGCATGTGAGAGTGTTCATTTTTACACACTGCAGAGAGCATCAGTAATCATTTCCCACGAGAAAAGTTTCGCCCATCTTTCTCATTTGGGGTGTGTGCGTGTGTATGTATGTGTGTAGGGGGGGGTACCTATTTTATACATTATAAAATATAAAACACAAATTAACAAACAATTTTTATAATATTCATATTCATAAAACAGCAGAGCGTTAAATACTGGAAATGTATACTATTGCAATTACACTGCAAAGGTCTTTGTTAATTATTAATATAATGCTTATTCTAGTGAATAATTAAAAATATTTAAAAATTAACATTATAAAAAAATATACAGTCAAACCTATGACTCGGAGGTGTAGGTCCCAAACTGGACCCCAATCACATCACCACCACTATAACACTAACCCAGCTAATCACCAGTAACCCAGCTAATTATCAGTACCTAGTAAATCACTATTAATCCTCATCCAATCTGGGATATTTATGATCCAGTACTTTATTACTCATTTATTAAATAACCAACCATATACATCCTCTTTACTGAAGGTCAGTTAGATTCCCAAATATAGTTCAGATCCGCCATTATAAAATGGGTATTAAGAGTTGGGGCTCAGTCGTCATCAGTAAAACTCTCCAGAGTAAAAGCCTGCAGTAGCAGTTTTAGATTGGAGGGAATGATTGTTTTATAGGGTTATTATCTGGGATATTATGGGATGGATTCCTATAGAAGGGCAATTTGAGGGTGGGGGTGATTTGGAGGTGTGTCACTAACACCCCCTCCCCCTGATCCCCCTGTTCCCTATAAATATGTGAAGCTACATTCAGGCTTCTTTCAGAAACTCCACAGAGAACCGTTTCAGCTTCATCTGCCTTGCTCAAACTTATTTTTTGCTCTAAACTTTTGTTTTAATTTGTTGGAGGCTGCTTTGATCTTGTAACTACTTAGAAAAGAGGATTTTAAACCATGGGGACTCCAAAAATACCAAGCCGAAGAACATCCAAAAGAGTAGGTATTTTTGTGTGTTTTTTTTTAAAATATTTTTTATTAGTTAAAAACTCATTTTAGTTCTAATGTTCTTTTAGTTACTTATATTTGAGGACTGCATGATCGGACGATCATTGATGATTAGTATTTTGTATGTAAATCTACTTCTAAAATAAATGTAAATGCTTATAGTGGATGTTTCAAAGTAACTTCTGGAAAAGAAGAAGCTTAAATCACTTGATATAACACGGTTTAGTTAGATTTGTATTATAAAAACACTAAAACAGAAATAGCAAACGCAACAATCTTTACAAATGTGACTATACGTTTGTGAAATTGTTTATAAATGAAAGAAAATTGCGTTCACTGTTAAATGGATAAGTACGTAAAATTCGCACAATAATGCATAGATTAATAAACAGTAAATACAAAAAGTATGTATCCGTGCGTTTATATGGAGGGTAAACTCAGTAAGAGCATGTGGAAACTAATCGCTCTTAAACTCGTGTTTCTAAGCAGATTTTAAAGCCAGTGATCGAGAAGAAGAGGAGAGACCGGATTAACCAGAGACTAGACGAACTGAGGACACTTCTGCTGGACAACACGCTGGACACGGTACATTAATTTAGCCCATATAAAGTAAAATATCGAAACTGCGGTCAATCGCTCGAACTCACTTTTACTGCTAAACGTTCCTACGTGCGATCTTGCTTCTTCTACAACTTTAAAATAATTGCTGGATTTTTCTTTCAGAGACTCCAAAACCCCAAACTGGAGAAAGCAGAGATCCTGGAGCTCACCGTTGAGTACATCAGGAAAAGAACGAGCAATGAGAAAGAAAAAGGTAACATCACGGTTTCTGTATGCACGGACCATACTTGATCTTTTCTAAGTTCTGTTTCACTTATGGATAACAGTGAGGTGTTAAGATAACAAGAGTGCTTGTCTTGTGGGACATTTGTCCAAAATTCTTTATGTGTTTCCCCTTTCGGGCTTCAACTGACCCAACAGGCCACTAGTCTCCGGTAGTGACTAGTGGCATGTGGAAGCTGGTGTGCAGTCAGTTTTGAATGTTCTCTATTGCTAACAAAGGTTTCCACTCCAGCTCCGTGTGGACCCCCAGCCATTATGGGTCTTGTTGGTGGATTTTGAACCAGAACTTGGATTATGGCTGAATGGTTTGGAGCTGGGGTGGAATAAAATGTGGCCTGGTTCAAGAGTCTTCAAGACACCCAGCAGACCAAAAGTTAACTAACAAAATGACATTAATGCTGTTCTCAGATTATTCTAACACACTTACTTGATTGATCCGAGGATTGATTGATTGACCTAAGGACTAATTGTTTCATAATTTTACTTTTGGGAAGCCAGAATGCTTATGAAGACGCTTTGCTCACTCTTCTGCTTCCTTCAAGTTGTTTTTTATTATCCTCTGATATTCTCTAATTCGTGTTCTTTCTTCTTGTCTCCCTACTCTTCTCTTCTTCCTTCCTTAAACCTTACCATTCTTTTCCCTAACACATTCTCATCCACAATTCCACCACTCCATCCATCTGCTTCTATCCTCCTCATTCACTTGTTTCCTTGCCTTTTATTTCTGAAATGATTATTCATATAACAACTCCCAATAACTTCTATGAACTCATTTCAATTCACCAAACCTTCCTTTCTGTCTTCTTTTTACTTTCTTTGTACTTTCCACCCCTTTCTGCTCCACTTATTCCTGATTCTTTCCTTCTTTTCTCTCATTCTTTTCCTTCCTTCTCCTTTCGTGTTTCTTTTCCCTTCTGTACTTCTCAGTAGATTTCAACAAGGATTGGTCTGACACTGTAGCCCCTGCACTGACGGCCAGGAAACCCTGCCTGCCTCGCATCTCCCTCCATGACCAGGCAAAACTCAAGGCCAGCAGCCCGCTCTACACTGCGGGTTTTCGGGAGTGCATCTCACGCCTGGCCAGCTTCATTGAGTGTGCAGAACCAGCCCAGAGGGAAAGCTTCATCCAGGGCCTCCGGCATCACCTGGATTTACATTCAACCCGCATCCCTGGCCATCCCTGGGCCTCCGGAACGTCAGAGCCTTTCTCTTACACCAACAGCCACCAAGTATATCCCCAGTCATTCGTCCTCCACCATCCACATGCTCCAGGACAAGCCCTGTCACATCCCTACCCTTCTCCTCCCTATTCTCTCTCTCCTCCCCCATCCCCCTGCTACTCCAGCACATCTCCACCCTTCTCCACGTCGCCCACGTACCTCTCTGTCCCCTGCCACTTCCCCTTCCCTCCGTCTGTGTCTCCTCTATCTTCTGATTCTTGTTCATCTTCCTCATCTTTTGCCACGTCCACTCCAGCAGTTTCTGTAGTAACGGCGCTCCAGCACATGGCCAAGACTGCATCCCCGACGCCCCTTCGGCCAGTTGCTCCAACCATCGCTTCTTGCCCTACCCATAGGACTCTGAGGAGAACCTTGTTTCAGAACCAGCAACAGAATTTGTGGAGGCCATGGTAAACACAGCTTCAGCGCCATGCGGGTAATAAAGCTGAAAGAACAGTGATGCTCTGGAGGTAAAAATGTCAGATGTGGCCTACCCAGTGGCCTCTGGGGTCTTGTAGCTTTGACATTGTGAAATCTTGGGTTTCATGGCTCAACACCTCACAGAACAGATAGACTGTCCCAGGACACTGAAAGTGGTCAAGGCTAGAAATCCTGGGTAAAGATGTATTAAATACCACACAATAATATTTACTGAATTTTGAACTCTAGATTTATTATTCAGTTATTTATAATAAGCAACTGCCATTTTAAAGTAAACTTCTTAAAAGGTATACATGTGAATGTTATGAAAGTGAGGAAATGGGGTTTAAAGGCCTGACTCGCTGAGGTGAGTTAATATGGCACATCCAACCATGTTGCAGCAGCGTCTGTGCAGGCACGATGCCACCTGAGGCAAGGATGTCATGGAAGCTGTTCTGCCTGTCAATATCCCTGTTCTACATGTTGTACCTATATATTATCGACAAAGCATGTAAATATATTTATTATTCTTTTCATGTACAGATTTGTAAATTAATTGTACATTGTACACTTAATAAAGCTCTAATTTTGTTACTTTAAGAGTGTCTTGTGTTTGTCTTTTCTTTAAATAACTATTTATTTGAAATACTTTCTAATTCAATTATGGGAGCGTATTTGGCAGCATTTTTAGGGTTAACACTAAAAAATAGACATTTTAGTAATCTCGCGGGTGCTCTGTCGGTGTGTTTTTACTGTATATAAACATTACAAATCTAAAAGCATATCTGTTCAATTTGAATCCTATTTTTAAATTCCTAGATTGTATAGTGCACATTTGTACTTATTCTACCTTATTCTGTCTATAGTTTTTGGTGTTCTTTGTTTCTGTCCACTTTCTGCCTTGACAATGCAAATTTCCCACTTGTGGGACTAATAAAGATGTATCTTATTTTAAATATTCAAAATTTTCATGCTCTCTGTCAGTAAAGTGTATCATGAAACGGGATCAGTAAGACTTCAGGCTTGGTTTAATGCAGAACTGAATGCATCCATGTAAAACACTGGGTGACATTCCGTTACACTGTATATCCAGGATGGTGGACCACCTCTTAGAGTCTTGACGTTCCGGTGGCAAGTCTTGTCTGAGGCTGGTGGCAGTGACAGTGACAGGCAGTGACAAAATATAGACCTACCTCCCTCTGGTGGACGACTTAGGCTCCTGTATTATTTCCTCGATTTTAAGATTTCAGGCATGTTCAGGCAAGTTTGGAGACCCGCCTCATGAGAGGTGTTTTGGAAAAGCGGCAGTTGCTTCATACACTATACACTATACGGTATATAATCTATACACTAAAATATACACTAAGCAAGACTATACATAAACTACAAGATGTTTGATTCTGGGAGAGAACGAGTCAGGTTCAGAGTGTGAATTACCCCACCATATTTGGGGGGTACTAACTTCATGACACTTCTATGACCATTATGGTCAGCTACTGCGTCAATACGAATAGTTGCCACCAGGGGGGAGGGGGTCTGGGTCTTGATCAGGGGGTACAGTACCCCCAATACCCCCCATAATTCGAACCATGGTCAGGTTACTGACTATAAACATATATAAATATAAATATACAAATGTAGGAAACTGCCATCTGTAGCTGAGGGCATTTTATAAATAAAAAAAATCAGTATAAAGCTGCAAGCCTTCCTCAATCACTGGCCCCATGCCAAGTCTCAGAACCACCAGATTTTCACAGCAAGACCTGGATGGAGGGACGGACGGATGGACGTCTGGATGGAAATCTGGTGGTTCATCACTTTTACAGTTTGCGGACTGAGCAGGTCCTCAGCTCTATGTTTAGGTTGTTTATTGTTTGAGAGGAATATTTCAGTCTATTTTGGTAGATACATTGATGACATCAGAATGGAGAGGGTTAGCTTTTCTAAAATTAGATTCTAATTAGGGCATTTGAGACTTGTCCTTTACTGAACCTACTTACTGGTTTCTAGATGGACATAAAAACATCCTCATTTATGATCCCATAACATTGTTTTGTTTTGTGTCACCAATACGAATATCATTTTTATTGTGGGTAGAAAGGCAACAAAAAACAGCTGTTACATATCTTCCGATTTTTGTGAACTCTAGTATGAGTTCCTTGTATAAACACTACCAGTTAAAAGTGTTTACATGCCACATGTTTTTACCATTTATTTGCTTATTTCACAATCTGCAGATTTTTAAATGCTTGTTAAACTCTGGAAAGTTGTTGAGTGAACAGCTTTAAATGAATATATTTTAAATAAAACAGGTTTCCTTTATAAGAGGAAAGAATCTGTAACATGTCTGAGATGGGGAATATATACCAGAATTTTCTAGACTGATCTGGAGCCATTATTGGGAAATTGCTAAGGATGTGCAGTGAAACTATTAGAGGGAGACATATTTTCATGGTTTTATAGCTGAAGGCTTGACATTAACCATCAAACTCATCTTTTGTCGTTGTTTGGAAAATTCCACATTCAAAACAGAAATGGGCTTCAACCCCCCTCTGGAAAGAACTGTCTGGTACCACTGTCTTCTCACTGGTTGACTTCATTTTTTGTTTATTGTTTATCTGTGCTTCCTTTCATGTCTAACCCTGGCATGAATGTTATATTGTGAAAAGCACTGACTGTAATATCAAAAATAATAAGAGATAAATATGACTAGGAAGGCCTCAAAATGTAGGCGACCATGCTGTGGCAACACGACTACATTACCCATAAGCCCGTCGGTCTGGGTCCGTCCACTACATGCAATGAGGATGGGGAGAAGGAGGGGGGATAAACATATGTAAAATTTGATCATATTTCTTGTTAATACCACTTACTTCAAGCACAAACCGGTGTAATTTACAATAGTATATTAGACTGTTCGTCATCAGTGCCATTATATCACGTCTGTGAGCCTAAAAAGTCACATAAAGCACATAAGTCTTCGCTTGTGGCGTTCCGGAGCTTTGTTGACTCATTCGCTGCCTTTAAAGAAGTGGGAAGTTAATGAAAAGCGGGCATTGGTTGTCATGGACGGGGTAGTTCCGCAACTTTGAAAAATTACATTTAACACATGCGGCGCGAATAAATTTATTAGTCAGTTGTTTTTCAGAAACCAACGTTTCGTTCGGGCACATAGAGAGACTCCTACAGCACGAAAAGTAGGCTAGTCCCGCCTAAAGCGGCATGCCATTGGTCCGTGAGACGCCGAGTGAGCAATATCTGATCGTCTATTGGACAGTCTGGCCGCTCGTTATTACGGACGCTGGACTTGGGACTATATAAAGCGTGGAAAGGCAGTTCGGAGCGAGGCTCTGCAGGCGAGCGGAAAGTTGGCTGGTATGCAGTGAGAGCGAGTAGTTTAAAAAGAAAAGAAAACGAACAAAAACATTATTAACTTCATCACATCTTAACACAGGTCCACCGGCCTCCCCTAAATTATATACAACCTTAATTTCAGGCGGGGATTGTGCCCTTTTTTGAGGGGGTGTGTCTCCTTATTGTTTTTGACGCTGCCTAGCCAGTGTGCTAAGTGAGTGACGGTTGCTAAGGCGAGGAGCTGCCAGGGCGACAGTTGCTAGACCGAGTAAGGCTGTTGTTTTTTGTTTTATTTCTTGTTATGTTTTATTTCTTCGTATGTCGCGTGGAAAACAGCTGTATAGATTTTAGAAAAGGGGCGAGTCTGTTTTGCGGTGACAAAGTCCTGAGTCATTATTTTTTATTTTTGCTTTTTTTATTTTAGTGCCCCCCACAGTCCACTCTGTCCGTGTCTTCATGACTTATTCATAAGCGGAGGCGGGGTTATGCAAAAACATCGACGACCCTGAGGCGGAGCCACGCTCAGGAAAGGTGGGTCCATGCTTTCAGACGTAAACTGGACGTTTACTTTCTTTTCTGTCACTTGCGTCTGCCCTGCCACACAATGATGCTGGAAACTGGTATAAGCAGGGCTGCGAGATGAGCTATATATTAGGTGGAATTGTGATCTCGGTCTCTGGGATACTTACGTCACAGAAGGGTGCTACATGCAAATAAGCCTCTAACCAATCAGTGTTTCCGTCATAGTTCCAGGTGAGTTGCTGGGTTTTCTGATAAATCTGATCGAGGTCTTCATGGAAGCCAAATGGATTTGTGACATCACAGAAACTATTATTTGAGCTGATTTTGTAACTTAGTTTCTCTATATGGTTTACATGGATGGGAGAAGTAAGCATATCATTTGAAAGGATAATTTAACATTTTTAACTGCAGAAATGTAACATGGGCCATTTAGTAGCTTGAAAGACTACACAATTGCAATATGTAGCAGAAGTTGACAGTACTTATTTTGCCTCTTTCTTTAGGTCAATGTCTGAGCCTTCATCAGTAGACACCACCACACTCACTGGAAGATGATAGAGATGTCTGTTGATAAAGAGACTGTCTTGCCTAGCCAGAGGCCGGGGGTGGCCTCCTTACCCCCGCCACCCCAACAGCACCCTCAGCCTTTTGATAAATGCACTGAAAACCCTCAGCAGCCCTTAGAGACAAAGGAAGATGAGACCTATAATCTTGGTGAGGGAGAAACTGGGGACCATGTGAACAACAGAGCCATTAGTCCTGGTCAGGCCATGCTCAAGTCCTCAATCCAAAGCCATAATGGTGTCCAGCAGGCCAAGCCTCAGCCGAAGCTCAACAAGCGCCGCAGCACGATGAGCAGCGGCTTCAAACACCCCATCTTTGGCAAACGCCGTCGCCGTGCCAACTCAGAGAGTGAATCTGTCCTGCCCACCAACTTTCTTCTGGGTGGGAACATCTTTGACCCGCTGAACCTCAACAGTTTACTGGATGAAGAGGTGAACCGGGCTCTAAACGCAGAGACGCCCAAATCTTCTCCCCTTCCAGCCAAGAGCAGGGACCCCGTCGAAATCCTTATCCCGAGAGACATCACCGACCCCCTGAACCTTAACTGCTGCACGACTGGAGACGGAGGGCTTCTTTTAACTCCCCTGAAGAGTGGTGGAGGTGGTAGGAGGAGGCATCGAAACAGACATCATGGTGGAGCAACGGGAGTAGGGGGGACTTGGCGAGGAACAGAAGGCACAATGGCCCAACTTGACCTTTCTGAGTCTGAAAAAAGTAGATCATGTTCAGCCTCACAGACAGAATTACAGGTAGCATCTTCTGAGCTTCATTCAGACTGTTTGGAGTTCGAGGCTCCAGGGGAGGAAGCTTCTGAGTCAAACTCCATCCCGGCCCAGGAATCACGGAGCCCGAGCTGTCCAAGCACCACGACTGGACGAGACCAGGATGAAAAGCCACCTGTGTTGGAAAATCCTGCACCTTCCATGACTACCGCACCCACAGTGCATCGGCAACGCAAGCGCAAACGCACCAGCAGCAAGTCTGAGAACTCTGGTGCTCCCTTCTTGGAAAAGAACAAAACTCAACGTTCGACTTGCAGTTTTCGAAAACAACCTCAACCTGATCATATCCAAGGGACTGGTCTTCAGGCCCAACAGCAGCATCCAAACAGGAGGCATCAGAAGAACCAAAAGAAACAAAACCAGCAAAATCAGAAAAATAACCAGCAGCACAAGAAAAAGTTCCAGTACGGCAATTACAACCAATACTATGGTTATAGGAACCCAGGTTCTACAGAAGATCCACGTTTGCGCACACTCAGGCCAGAGTGGTTCCAAGGGAAAGAAGTTCTGGACTTGGGCTGCAACACAGGTCGCCTCACTTTGGCCATTGCCAAAAACTGGCAGCCTTTGCGAATTGTAGGTCTGGACATAGACGGGGCGCTGATCCATGCTGCCAGGCAGAACATCCGCTACTACCTTTCAGAGATGCATGTTCTGAAGGCCCGTGCCACGAGGGAGGACGAAAGGAGTGTGACAGTAGAGAAGGGAGAAGAAGGTAAGGAGAGGGAGCATGTGGAGAAGATGGACGGTGAACTGGCTGAGAGGGAAAGAAATGACAATGAAACGCCCGTTCAGAACACAGACAGATCAGGAGTCCCCCTGAAAGAGGAGAGGGAGGAGCATGGAGTCTACAAGGGTGAGGAGATGGAAAAGTTAAAGGTTGTGGAGGAGGTCCAAGAGGCTGGAGAGGAAAAATATGAGATGACTATGGAGGACAGGTCAGGAGAGGAGGTTTCTGAAGAAGCAGAACAAGAGGCTGCTCTGAACAGGCCTGAAAAAAAAGATGTTTCTTCCACCTCCAACGAAAACCATGTATTCCCAGTTTCACTTCGCATCTCCAGAGGACCAATAGCTGCTCCTCCACTCCCTGACACCCACACAACGGCTCTGCCGCCTGGGGACTTCCCTGCCAACGTCACCTTCGTTAAGGTTGGTGGAGAAGTGTGTGTGTTACAATACACTTGTCTTAGAAAGCTTAGTGATATTTTGAGCACAAGACTAACAATAGCTGACAATTAATGGAAGCTCATATCCACCATTTAGCATTAAAAAATCTAACCCTCAATGCTAATGTATTTCAGTCCAGTTAGGGCTGCACCACATATTGTCACCTAATTTATCTCGAGATTTGTCTGTTTATTTCGCAAAAGGCTGAGATTTACAAATTAGTGTTTAACCAATTGGTGTTTCTGGCAGGGTGACCAATCCCAGCTCTGGTTGAGTTGCTGGGTTTGCTTAGCTAAAATGTTCTCAATGCTATTTGATTATCTAATCATTTCATCGTTCTATTAGGGAATCAGTTTTTTGTTTTTGTTTTTTAGTATAATGTAAAGAACAATTTCCTTTCTTAAGGGTGTCCTGGGGCCGTTCTGGCTTTATCAGCCAATTAATTATTGGTGCTAGAAGTTTTTAGCATTTTTTAGCATTGAAGCTACAATTAATGGAAGCTTATACCCCATTGATTAGTGTCAAAAACCTCACAAACAAACCCTCCTAAGAGGTTTCAATTTTCCAATCCACCTCAAATGTTGCGCATCACTGTAGCACCATTAAAGGTGGAATGGAGAAATCGGGTAAAGATGCTGGTGAATATGACGCTTAAATGATCTTTAATTGACTTGCTGGTGTGTTTTCTGCCACTGTGTGACTCAGAATGATCTAGAATCATAGGCTTGAACATGGTGTGGGTGTGCAGTAGGCAGGCTATCGTGAAGGGTCTCTCCATCTAAACCTGCTGTTTAGGGATGGGGTAGTCAGGGGTGGCGCTTATCCAGATAAGTGAAGCCTGTGTAGCAGCGGGGCATGTTTCTGGTAGTTCTCAGTTTTGATTACTTCAACAAAACTCTCCTATATATATTTAAATATAACATCTAAATTCAAAAAAGGGTTTCTCATTACCAAAATGATAGTGTTCTGGGAGCATATTCGGGGCATATTTAGGGTTTACACTATAAAAATAGGCCTTTTTTAAAAAAAAACAAAAAAAAAAAACACAGCAGTGTGGCTTTGCACTATACGCCGGTGTCATGGAATGTAACCCGTCTGTGTGTGTCTGTGTGTGTCTGTGTGTGTCTGTGTGTGTCTGTGTGTGTCTGTGTGTGTCTGTGTGTGTCTGTG
>JBBJLR010122203.1:0-19047 GCA_037577145.1 Brachypetersius gabonensis | reverse complement strand
CCCCACGTGACCTGGCAGAACTGCGTGTAGCACTTGTGGAAGAGTGGAACGCATTGCCTCAGAACATCATCATGAGGTTAGTGAGGGGCATGAGACGTTGCTGTCATTGCAGCAAATGGTGGAAACACCCGCTACTGACATTGTCAATTTTTGTTATTTGGGACTGTCCCTGTTATTGTCAAAATTTTGGGGGTAATAAATATTAAACTAATGAAAATGGTGTTTCTTCTCATACATTTTAGCAATATCAAAGGGAACTTTAACTTATTTCATTAAAATTCAGAGCAAATAAGACAAAGCACTCATGTAAATAACAATATCCTTAACTTATTGTAGTAGTGTACAACAAACATTTAGAGCTGGGCTCTGCCCTGGAGTTTTGACGCTGCCGAAGCTGTTTGGCTCGAGCTGCTGTGAGGAGTGAAAGAGGCATATCTGCCTGTGTAAACACTCATTCCAACACAAACGCTCTGACCTTCTGGACAGGTGGCATACTGAGATAACTTTGCTTTGATTATGTAATGGACTTGCCTTTGTGACTTACTTAATCGCCCTGGTTCCTCGTGCTAACCTGGATGAGCTTTCCTGTGGTTTGGCTTAGTTGGTGCAAGAAAGGGGTTCATATAGACATTAATATCTCATGTATTAGAGAGAATCGAAATGAAATTGATACTTAGTTACATAGTTATTAGATTTGGGCAGAACATGGGACCTTCTTAAGGTTTGCCATAATAAAGGGAAGCATTTGCAACAAATAAAACTGGACTATTTAGATATATAAATATCAGCCTATGTGATTTAAGCACATCTGTTAAATCAACAAAGAGAAGAATAGTGATGTACAATTCGTTATATTTTCTCTTAGGTGGGCTAGAGAAAGTTTGCATTTTTTTGCATTATAGAAAGCATTATTTTATGTTTTGACATCCCTATTTTTACAATTGTATAACAAGTTGTCATTATTTTAGAGGCTGAATACATGCAGGTTAAGAAACCCTGCAGAATCTTAAAGCACCAGCAGTTGTTAGAAACTTGTTCCATGCTAGGAGTTCCAGTCCGGTATAAAATTGTAAACATACATTAGAATAGCGTTCATTGCTTATACCAGACCAAAAGTCTCCTGAGGCAGGGACCTGAGGAGAGTGGGACCTGATCAGACTGTGTCAGCAAGAACAATCTGTCCAAAACTACACAGAGACGGATTTGAGAGCTGCACTGCAGAGCAGAAACTCCTCATTACAAAGACAAATTACCATTGGAGAGGTCAGTGGTGGAAAACCCAGACACTGATCTACGATCAGATGAGTTGTCCTTCAACACGTTCTCCACAAAACCCTATAGACCTGAATGCATGATCTGTACAGTGAGGGATCAGGTAGGTTTGTTATACTGGGGTGGCGGGGGTGGAGGGGGCGTGTATCATACTGTGCTTCCCACGGTGAGAAACTGAGACAAACAAACATATTTCTGTTGTGTAACAATTCCACCGCAATATTTTGGGGTTTTCACGTGAGAAACGCGTGTTGATTAGCAGGTGTGTTTCCTGAACTGAATCCGGTTAAAAGATTAACTCCTCTGTCAGAGACATCCTGGGCGGCACCGGGGCAAAACCACTCTATATAAACTGGGGCTAAACATCTGAGCGTTCTACTTCTCCACCAGAAGAAGATGAAGCTTCTTGTGTTGTTAACGCTGTTTGGGCTGAGCTTTGCTCAGTTCAGCCCGAATATGAAACATGGAAGAACTTCCCTTGTCCACCTGTTCGAATGGCGCTGGGCTGATATTGCAGCAGAGTGTGAGAGATACCTGGCGCCCAACGGCTACGGAGGAGTTCAGGTCTGTTGAAAATATTTAAAGTTAGGTGATGAACATATATCCAGATGGTCCTTCGAGTCATTAGTTGAATCAGGAAATCACCAAAGGTTGTAAGACCATTACAGAATCCAATTATTACTATATCAGCGGAGAAAGTCGCTCTTAAGAGGTCATTTCTCCTTGCAGATCTCCCCTCCAAGTGAGAGCATCGTCGTCACCAACCCTTTCCATCCTTGGTGGCAGAGATATCAGCCAATCAGCTACAACCTGTGCTCCAGATCAGGAACTGAGAGTGAGCTGAGGGACATGATCACCAGATGCAACAACGTTGGGGTAAAAAGCCCGATCTTCTCAAACCTTTTCCAATTCCATCTTCTGTCCAAAGTCCACGTTAACATCTTAGGAATGGATGTAGTGGAGATTAAATGGAGCTTGTGACTGAAATGTTCTTCTGTGTAGGTGAACATCTACGTGGATGGAGTAATCAACCACATGTGTGGATCTGGTGGCGGAGAGGGCAAACACTCAAGCTGTGGCACATATTTTAATGCCAACACCAAGGAATTTCCTTCAATTCCTTACTCAGCCTGGGACTTCAATGATGACAAGTGCCACACCAGCAATGGAGAGATCCAGAACTATAATGACGTTAATCAGGTCCGTGACTGTTAGTTTGTCTTGTTTGGTTGCATATCTGTGAATCAGAAATATCTTCTTTTATGCCTAATCTGTGAACTGTTTAAATGGCGGCAGGTGAGAAACTGTCGTCTGGTTGGTCTTCTGGATCTGGCCTTGGAGAAGGACTACGTCCGCACTAAAGCAGCCGATTACATGAACAAGCTTATCGATATGGGCGTGGCCGGCTTCAGAATGGATGCCTGCAAGCACATGTGGCCCGGAGATCTTAGTGCCGTTTACGGGAAACTCAACAATCTCAACACCAAATGGTTTGCTGCTGGTAGCAGACCTTTCCTCTTCCAAGAGGTTTCTTTGCTGATTTATATTATATTATCCTAACTTTTCTGAACATGTTTTCAACCTCATGATTACCTGACCTGGAAAAATCTGTTTCAGGTCATTGATCTCGGTGGTGAGCCCATCACAGCATCTGAGTACACTGGACTGGGAAGGGTGACTGAGTTCAAGTACGGTGCCAAGCTAGGAACGGTTATCCGTAAATGGAACGGAGAGAAGCTTAGCTATCTGTCGTAAGTAACCTCAGTGACTCTTCAAGTAAATCCAGTTTTCATTGTGTTGTATTGATCTAACCAGCAAGTTGCTTTGTTCCAGTAACTGGGGTGAGGGCTGGGGTATGATGGCCTCTGATAAGGCTCTGGTGTTTGTCGACAACCACGATAATCAAAGAGGCCACGGAGCTGGAGGAGCTTCCATTGTCACCTTCTGGGATGCCAGGTATTAGAGGTTTTTCCCAACAACAGCTTTACATTCATTTCATTCCAACAACTGCATATTTTAATGCAATTGCTTCTTTCAAGGCTGCATAAGATGGCCGTTGGTCTGATGTTGGCCCACCCATACGGAGTGACCAGAGTGATGTCCAGTTACCGTTGGGACCGCAACTTCGTCAATGGACAGGTAGAGGAACTGGAACAACCACTGAGATAAAGCTTTGTTCCTCTTTGGTCATAGTCTTTGTTGTCTAATTTCTTTTGTGTTTGTTTTTCACTCTCTCAGGATAAGAATGATTGGATTGGACCCCCCAGCTATGGTGATGGCACAACCAAGCCTGTGCCCATCAATGCAGACTCTACCTGCGGAGATGGCTGGGTCTGTGAGCACAGATGGCGTCAGATCAGGTGAGTAGGATAAGATATGAAAGAACTTTATTTATCCCAAGAGAAATTATTTGGGCCTGAGCTTTTCGTGGGGGTTACTCTCCAAGAGCACCCGTGTATAGTGAAATTACTTAAAAATGCCTATTTTTATAGTGTAAACCATAAATATGCCTGCAAATATGCTCCCAGTACACTTTAATGTCATTTTAAATTAGTTCAATGCATTACCCTTAAAGAAAATTTAAAGGTAAATAAATAATCAGAATCAGAAAATTTTATTGCCTAAAAAATCTGTGTTAGACTGAATCTGCGAATGTTGATCTACCAAAAACTGAGGGGTTACTGTATAATCGATATCATGGCAGATCAGTAGCCCACTTGGTTACGTGCTAAAGAATGTTTTCCCACCACCAGCTGACGTAAACTCTTAAACATGATTCACAAAATCACTTTCTCCTCAGAAACATGGTGATCTTCCGAAACGTGGTCAACGGACAGCCATTATCCAACTGGTGGTCCAACGGCAGTAACCAGATCGCTTTCGGCCGTGGTAGCCGTGGTTTCATCGTCATCAATAATGATGACTGGTAAGGCAACACATTCAAAATACAAAACAAAATACTGAAAACCTAGATTAAGAAAATATTGCTTTTTTGTGTA
Organism: Brachypetersius gabonensis; assembly: GCA_037577145.1. Taxonomy (NCBI): domain Eukaryota; kingdom Metazoa; phylum Chordata; class Actinopteri; order Characiformes; family Alestidae; genus Brachypetersius; species Brachypetersius gabonensis. The sequence goes on along the minus strand of JBBJLR010122203.1, from coordinate 14,776 downwards.
AACTGTAATGAGTTTCTGGTTAAATTCAGGGCTCTGGATGAGACCCTGAACACCGGATTGCCTGGGGGAACCTACTGTGATGTGATTTCTGGCCAGAAGGAGGGGAGTGGTTGCACTGGAAAGCAGGTGCAAGTTGGAGGAGACGGACGAGCCTATTTCAAAATCAGCAACTCTGAGGAAGATCCGTTTGTCGCTATCCATGCTGATTCTAAATTGTAAATTATATGTAATTAAATTTATTTTGGCTGCATTAAAAATCCTGTCATTATTTCTAGGTGGGGGTTGATGATTGCTTTATCTTGAATTTGACTGTAGATCCTGGAAGATCCCCTGCATGTCATGAATGTGTGTTAAATCAGACCTCAAATCTGGGAGCTCAGGGGGGCAATCAATGTCACATCATAGCTTAGCAATGGTAACCAGTCATGGACACCTCTGACAAGCTTTCACGTTACAGTATGGGGTACTGCAGATATGGTAGAATGGTTCCGGGTACCAGGAACCAGTTTTTAGTGATGGAAAAGCAGAAAAAGTGAGTAGAGTTGATCCGAACCGAGCCGGTACCAGTCAGTGGAGAACCCTCATTAGTCTCCCAGGTCACCCGGGAGCTCCTGCAGCTAAGGATCCAATTTTAAGGACAGCTCTCTGAGATCTTCAAGAGAGGAAGGCCTTATTGAGGCCCAGAGTATAGGATGCATCGAGGGCTGCCAAATTCCACCGACTCTCCAAACCAGAATAAAAAACTCAACAGCTTAGACGGCCACAGACCTTCTCTCTTATTGGTACATGCAGAGAAGACCAGGGCCAGCTTCTCCTCCTCAACTGTAGTGGTCAAAGGTCCTATGCAGAGCCTCCATTAACTGGGATATAGAGGCATATTTTCTCCTCTAATAGAGGTAGCCCAGGCTCGCTCTTTAATTATGGATACAGTATTACTGTAGCTTTCTTGGTAGGAAATCAAAAGATCTGTTGTTCAAAGGTCAAAGTGCTGTGGAGGTAGAACCCCTAAAAATGCCCTTAATCACCATCATCCCTCTGTGAGGGAGAGAGGTGTGGATCTGATCGAGTTGGTGTCTCAGGGGTTGCCGGAAAAGGAGTGGCTCTCATCACTTCACATTGCTTCCATATTGTTGAACTAGGTAGTGTCCAGGAATTTTATATATATTCCTTTCTAATCACATATAGCGTAAGAAAAGAATCAGTATATTCATTCTTATATGATTCCTAAATTCCTAAATTCCTAAATTCTATAAGGGTTCACATGAGTGTGAAGTGTTTTTTGCTGACAGAGATCATTAAGTGTTTTGTAACTGTTCTTAAGCCACAGGGCGAGAACATGATTCTGTTAGAAAATGTTGTTTTGAGATAAGTATGGTCTGACAAGATATTCTGGAGCCACCCGAGTAAACTATCTCTATGGCACTCGGACGAAGTTCAAGGTCACTGAAGAGGGTCCTGGTATTTTTCCTCTTTCAGTTAGAAAGACTTGTTGAGAAATGTAATCTTTAGAGCAGAGTTACTCATGTCAGGACTACCCTGATAGCGCTGGGAAAACTCTCTCTCCTTCTGCAAAAGAAATAAATCTTTGTTTGAGCGAAGACTTTGTCTATTTGCTGATTCTCCACCCCGACAGTAGTCAGCATGCAAGGAGACCAGGCTTGAACATTGAAATGTACTGAACAATTTCTCAAGAAAGTAAACAAAACAACATTGCTGGCTAAGGCTCAGACATACAGCCAGTTCACAGTAGATGAACTCGAATTCTAAGACTGATGGCAGTCACAGGGGGTTCATGTAAAGAGAAGAATATTTTGTCAAAAAGTAAAGAACGGTGGTGAGAACATCAAGTTTTGGGGTGCTGAGCATAATCTGGAGTTTAGCTCCCACAGAAAGAGTACCCCTTTATTCTTCAGAGACATGCTGTACCATGTGGTGTAGATCTTTGTGGATTCACCCAACAGCAGGATAATGGAGCAAAACACATCTCAAAGCTTTGCAACAACTACACGAAGATCAAAGAACATGAGGGACTGTTAACCATGGTCTTTGTTCCTCAGTCACCTGATGAAACCCTATCCTACAGTTATGGAGATGAAGAAATCCAAGCATTCAGCAACATCACAAGATGCTCTTTGGAATATCATACTGGGATATTAATCAATTTACGTTATATTCATTCTATATTAGTGTATAGTTGTTTTTTGCAGTGTTGTGGTATCCTGTTTACATTTCAGTAGTTTTATGATTCTTTGTACTTTGTGTTGTTTTGTGTGGAGCACCATCATACCTAAACAGCACCTTGTATGGGAAACCTACTCAGTAATAACCAACATTTAGAATCTGATAAAAAAAACTTTTTTTTGCACAGTTTGAGGAGGCCATGCCTGCTTAAACACACTCTCTCATTACAGCATTAGGGACAAATACAAAAACACACACATTCTGGAATGCTTGATGACGTGTACAAATACGAATATTTAATTGAAATTGTTATGCTGATTATTTCATTCGTAAATAAAAAAAATAATTCCAAAAACATGCAAAATAGAAGAATTTAACTGCCCTGTCTTGTGGCCCCCACTTTAACGTAACGTAAGTTTTGCCTTTGTTTGAACTTTTTTCATTGAATCATTTTATTTGCTGCACTATAACAGTGTGACGTTTTGAAGATATTTAAGTAAATCAAGTGCTTTGTAAATATTTTGTATGTCATGTTTTGTAAATGTAAAATATTGGTACTGATCCTTCTTAGAGAGGGGTGCCCATATTTTTGCCGGATTTGAATCTACAGGCTTTTCTGACACCTCAAATCCCTGATTATTCTCTCTGTCTCTCACCTTTTCCACATTTATGTTCAGTGACCAATTATAGTTGCGGTTTTTGGACACTGTCCAGAACATTTGCACAGACAGAGCGAGACGCCCAAACATTGGTTTTATCCCAAAAAAAGCTTGTGTTTAAAAACAGTGAGCCAGGTTTGATCACATAATGTCTGTCTTCAGCCCCACACACTAACCCCTCAACCACTGGAGCAGAAACTCTAACAGAAATTAATCATTTCCTTATTAATAACCGATTTAACAGTTAGAAATGCTTTCAGTGTCATTCATTCCATTACAGGAACTGAGGGCTAAATATCGGTGGGAAAAAGTGTGTGTCACTGCAAAAGAGACTGTAACTCTCAAACTTACACACTTTTGACACATTCAAAAAATACAAGTTTGTGTTAAAAATAAAAAACTCATGGCAGTGTGTCTAACTGGCTCTCTTCATTTAGCATACCTAGCTAACTACACACTTTTGACTCGTTCTGGCCACGGGGCTTGTCTCTCCTGACGCCGATTTCTGCTCCGTAATGCAGATTTTCTTTTTGGTTCTCTGCCAGCAGCTCGAGTGACGTAATGTCACAATGGCCAGTGTCCGAAGAATGGTGGTCTAAGGGCAAAGTTATCGATTCTGAATGATCAATATTCGACTCCCGATCAACTGATCAAATACTGAATACACACAAAGTGCATCAGATGTTAACGGATGTTTAGTGTTGGAATAGTGTTGGAAACGTTTTCCACGAGTTCAGAAGAGGAGCAGAATTTTTTTGGGACCCGAGCAGAAGAAGAATCACATTTCTGTGAGAAAATGTAAAGTGTGATTGCGTGGTTGCTATGACAACTCGTTCCTAGATGCTTGCTATGCTACTGTTAAGTGGTTACTAATGGTTGTTATGGTACTGCCAGGCTAAAAAATTAAATGTTGCACTCTAAATCAATATGTTGCGCTTTTACAAATGGCAACTTAAAACATGGGATTTAAATGTAGCACTTTTACAAACGGTGAGATATGCTAATTGGCCACACTCTACATGGCCGACTTCCCACGTAGATAGGACTCCATGACACCTTTCCAACGACCACTCGTTTGCCATAATATCCCCAGACGATCTGGAGTAATACCATTCACCTCGCCTAGGTGTCCCGTTACTTTAGTCCCCCACAGAACATGCTTGCAACTTTTCTCCACGGGGCAACCCCCAATCTCCTTCAAACTTCACAGTCAGATAGGGCTCGGTGAGACCTTTAATCTCTGACAGACAGAGATTAAAACAGCAGACAAAAACATACTGTCCAGCAAAACTGGCTCTCAGAAAGTAAACCGCCACACTAACTTGCTTTAGTGGTGTTAATATGAACTAATCTATTACTGGGACTAACTCTGTATTCTGACAGCACCAAGACAAGAGCCCACACATGTACTAATTCTGATAAAACACAACAAAGAGAGACTCATGTTTCTCTTCATAATTGTCCAGACACATTTGTCACCCATAAAATTAGGATAGAGCCTCAAATCAGCTGACAGAGCTGGCTAGCAGCTTGCTAGTAAACTGGCTCCAGTAAAACAAGCATTCACAGGAAGATTATTTTTTTAAAACTCACAACAGACAGTGACAGGTGTCTTTTATTCATAACTGACCTTAGTTTGAGTGTTTTTAAGGCAGTTTATGCTGTCTTCAGCACCCCAGGACTGATTTGATGCTCTGTGTTTGTTGCTTTGCAGCTGCCGTTGCCATGCCGCCACAATCTTCCCGTATATTACTGAGGTGACTGTAGCACACAAATCAGATTTTTCAACGATCAGTACTCAGCCCCTGATCAATAAACTGAATACAAGCACAACAGAGCAGGGGCTAATGTGTCAGAGTTGGAATTTTTTCAATAACCCACATGTTTTCAGAGGAGTAGCAGCTCCATAAAACAGGTGGAACAAATAATAAAAATGAAACTTTAGAAGAACGCAATTATACTAATAACAGTGATTCTATTTCTATTGTTGATTAGATTCTATTGTTTTGGCCTGAGACGTTAATTCCAGATTACATTGACAGGCACGCTCTGGAATCGTGAGCAGTTGCTGGTGATCAGATTTTTTTTCCGGAACACGAAGTGTTTGACTCCCATCAGCGACTGCTCACGACTGCAGAGCGTGACTGTCGAGGCTGATCTCTGCTGGTCTCGGGCCAGAACACTCTGCCCAAATTAACTCACCTCCAGTCACTACACAGATAAAACAGGTTAAATTAAATAAAACTCATTTTTCTTTCCAGGTTTTAATCAAACATTTCTAAAAGCTACAATAATACTGATTTTAAACATGAAAAGATGCAAACTGCATTTTTTATCAACTGCTTCTGAGCGAACAAAGTAAATATTTTTATAAGGAATTCCAAATTTAAGTGAAATTTTGAACTTATTTGTTCAAATTAACGTAGTCACTAAAAAGTGATCAAAAACATGAGAAACAGACAGATTGAAGCAGCTCCAGCCACCCAAGCAGCAGCAGCTCCAGCCACCCAAGCAACAGCCGCTCCAGCCACCCAAGCCGCCGCCGCTCCAGCCACCCAAGCCGCTGCCGCCGCTCCAGCCACCCAAGCCGCCACCACTCCAGCCACCCAAGCCGCCGCCTCTCCAGCCACTCAAGCCACCTTGCCTCCAGCGCCCGCTCTTCAGCGTGGAGCCTCATCTCCAGCGCCCGCTTTTCAGCCTGGCGCCTCATCCTCGGTGCCTTCAGCCGGCCTTCCGGACGAGTCATCCGGCTTGCCAACGTCTTCAGTAGGCCATTCAGTTGGTTCTGATGACGTCACAGCTGTGTCTGTTAGTTCGGACTACTGCGCTGCCGATCCAGCCGGTCCAGACGACGTCACAGCAGTGTCCGTTGGTTCGGATCACTGCACAGCCACTCCAGTCCACCGGGCGGCCCTTCCACTGACCAGCTGCCGGCGTCTGAGCCGGGCGGTCCCAAATCAGAGGCACCATCGGCGTCCGAACGCCGTTTTTGATGACCGAGCGTGTATGCTATCCAAGAGTCAGGACCAGACTTTGAACTATCCTGCCTGTACATGACGCCGGATAATCATCTCGTCTCGCCTCCTATTCGTCGTACTCTGTCGGCTCCTCCTCCTCCACCTCCTCCCTGGTCGGACTTGCCGTTAAGGTTCATCACACCTCCCCCCTTCCTTTGGTCTAGGAACGGTTGGAGGTCTTTCCTTTGCGCCCCGGAGTTGCGCATTAAAAGGGGGGGGTACTGTCACAGTCAGGCCTATGGACTGGTGTACTGATAGACTATGTGACAGTACCTCCTGCGACCACGGTGGGTCGCATTGACTCCAGGAAGTTAATTCCTTATATGGACAGTTTCCTGAATCAGAACTCTGCCACCTGTTTCGGTTTCCACTTTAATCACCTCTCTCACCTGTGTTCAGTTACTTGTCACTAATTGTATTCCCCATTGGCCAATTGTCTTGTCCTATCTGTATTTATAGATGCTTTCCCCTCTTATTCCTCACGAGAGCATACCCTCACCTTGTGTTTTCCTTGTCCTGGTTCTGTGTCTGTTTATACTATTAAAACCTTGATGTTTATAGCACAGAGGTCTGGACTGGCGCATACTTTCCACAGATGCACAAAGGACAGGATCGTGACATAAAGTGTTGAGGAACAGCCCAGTGGGTTGGGAGTCGGTCATCATCTGAAAGTGGGATTTCTTTTTCAGGAGGAGGAGTTGTGTAACTGAAGACTTTATCAAGACGACCTTGATCCTGTCGTTTTAAGCAAATAAATAAAGTAAAATTATATTCAGCTCAGATCCAGCTGATGGAGGAGGCGGAGAGAGACCGGCGTCACCGCTGAACTTCACTGGATCAGATTCAAAGGGTTTGTTGAAATAGAAAAAGGTTCTGCTTGTAAAAGATTCTCAGGGTTATTTTTGCCCAAAATGTTTTTGCTCCTTTCAGTGAATCTGTCCATCTGTGAGACTTTACACATTAAGTGAAACCTGAATATCATTTGAATAATTACTGAATATTATTCAGTGTTGAGAAGTTTCAAAATGAGCACAAAAGTAAAAAATAAATGTTGATCGTCTTTCATCTTTCACCTCAGTCCTCTAGTTTTCTGTGAAGATTTAGTTTGTGTTGATATTGACTTGCTTTCAAATGAGGCGTCTTTAACGCTCTGGCCCGACTCGTCTTTACCATGCAGTTAGCTTGTTCGTTGCCACTTTTGGCCAATTGAAACCCATGAAACTACATTTTTAATTCCTTGTTATTTTACACTGTTAAATCATACAATTTAGGTTTAAGTGCTTTCATTCTAAAACTTAACACTTGAGTTCATTTTTAGTGCTTTAGTGTTTCTACCAGATTATGTCATTTTTCCATTTTTGGCCAAGCGAGCAATTTTATATAATATTTTAAATAATGTACATATATATATATATTTTTTTTTTATATATTGTTATATACTATTTTTACTACATAAAGTTGTTAACTAACACCAGTTCTCATCATAAGTATCAAATATTTATTCCTTTGGGGTTATTTAATACCCTTCAAATACCAGCTTGTTTGAACTAAGCACTCAAAAATGGCCATTTTCTATATTCTCAATGCTACTGGGGCTAAAAATGGATAAATGACAATGTGGTAGAAAACTGTTTTACCTTTGTGGAGAATTGGTCAATTTTGAGTGATACCCAACCCTAATGTTGAGAGAAGATGAACAGACTAATACAGTAGATATGTAGATTAATAGATGAGTAGCAGAATATATGAGCAGATGAATAGGTAGATGATATCGAACGATTAGGTGTAATGTGTCTCGAGCAGACTTTTGATCGAAGCTGCCTGTGGAACCTCCAAGTTCTGGTCTGAAGTGTAACCAAGCGCTGGAGCGCCCTCTAGAGATTTAACAATATATTGCACCTTCCTCCTCAGAAACAGACTTTAACTACAGAAATGATCATTTACTGACAAACTTTAGTTTTCAGCTTAAAATGAAAATCAAACCTTCAGGTTTAACTAAACTGTTAGATGTCTTTTCTAGCTTCGTGATTTTTTAAAGACTTGTTCAGTGTTGACCATGTTCTTCATGACTATAATGTAACTGATCTGACTGACAAAAAGAAACTGGCAAAAATGTAGGAAAAAAAAATGAAAAAAATTAAAGGAGGAAACAATAAAATAAGTTAAATCGGAAATTGTTTATTAAAAAAGAAAAATGGAAAAAATGAAAGCTAGAATAAACAAATAAGTTGAACTATTGTATTGTATGAATTGTATAAAAAGGACAATTGAAAATATGAATTTGAAATGACTTACTGCATTAAATAATTTTTATAGCAAATAAAGTATAATTTTTTATATTTTAGCATGTTTCACTTTGGCAGCATTTTAAGGTATCAGCAATCCTCTGAAGTCTCATTACAGTGGCACCAAGAAGAGACTTGTCAGCAAAAACTTAGAACTGTTTAGTCAGTCACATGCAGTTTTTAGAGAACGGATCTTACCTCTAAGTTAATGAACTGAAGAATGCTGAACACTAATAACTATCTACAGTCCATAAAAGCCAAACATGAGGCGAATACATGGAGGAATCAAATTCCCCCAACCATTGCTGGGGAGGTTTGAAACTGGCTGATGTCCCACCCGTTCCTGCAGCAGACCCCATTGGTACAGCAAAAGACTTAACACTTGGCACACAACGAGACTTGTGTTTTTTGTGGCACCACGTTCCTTCAAATCATTAAGTTGCGCTCGAATTTCTGTGTTACAATACTTGCAATGAGCTTTGGAGTTATCCTCTGGCACAGGGGCAACCCAGCATTTTAGTTCCGGATAAGTTTCCCATTCCTTTCTGTAAAGTTTTTTGTATTTTCCCCACTTCGGCATGATGCTATCTCTAGGTAAATACAAGTTTAAGAGATGGGGCCCAGTCACCTCTCTGTGACTTGGCGTGTGCTCGTTTGTGAACACCCGCACTACTCTGCCTCTGATTGGCAAACAATGTCAATTTACTCAATCTCAGTTATACCACGTGTTTAGAGACACACCAATCATCATCAATGGTTCCGCCCCGGCCCCGAACACACACACCCCCCAGAGAAAGAGAGGTGCTATGGCTGAGAGAGATGCTGCTGGCATGAAAACCGCTTCAGTGTTCTCAGTTATAATAACACGCATTTTATTGTCAGTAACTGTAACAGCGTTGTAACGGGGAACGAGTAATTAGTTTGATTACTAGTTACTGAAAAAAGTATCGACGTTAGTAACGTCATTTACTTATAGCGCCTTTGTTCCCATCACTGGTTCTGCTGTGTAGATTTGTGAACAGACCTGAACTCCTCCAAAGCCGTTGGGTGCCAGGTATCTCTCACACTCTGCTGCAATATCAGCCCATCACCATTCGAACAGGTGGACAAGGGAAGTTCTCCTGCTCTTCATGTTCGGGCTGAACTGAGCAGAGCTCAGGCCCAGCAGACCAGACAAAACAAGCAGCTTCATGTTCCTCAGGCTGAGAAATCTCGCAGCCAAACAGGAGCGCAGCCCAGGTTTATAAAGACAGCAGCAAACTCTCAGCGTCCAATCAGGGACCACAGAAGATTCTGGAGTCTGGCGTTATTGTGGTAATTTTGAAATTTCTCAAAACTAAATTATTATATTCAGTTTTATTTCTACACATTATATTCGAAGATCAGTTGATTTTTAAAGTCTCACAGATAGATTGACTGAGAGGTGTAAAACATTTTTCTTGGTCAAGTAAAAGATTAACCCATTTTTTCATTTCATCGAATTTTTGAATTTGGTCCAGCGGAGTTCAGAAAGGGGCACGTTAGAAAACTATGTCGAAAGAATGATGTACGTCGCTCTGGATAAGAGCGTCAGCCAAATGCCGTAAATGTAAATGTAAATGTAAGAAGGTATGAGAGAATAACTTTGAGTTTGTTCAGATTTATATGAATTATACTGAAGTCGCTGCAAGATTATCTCTTTAATATTCATGAAGTGACTCCACATGTCCAGATGAGCTGGTGTGCAGTGATCCGGTTTAAAAATGAGGAACATCTTTTCATTTCACACCATTTTTATCACAAAAATTCCTGAACGTTAGCTTTTGTGTTTTTCTTATGTTCCCGTTCTGTTTTGTGCTCTTGCTGTGTTCAACAGAAGGTCACACGTTTTTTTTATTTCACTGTTTCATAATAAAACGACTGAAAGGTCAAAGTGTATCTGACAGCTTTCTGGAAAGCTGATGTGTGAAATTTTTCACTTTTTGCACCTGTTTCCTTTTCTATCCAGTGTTTTTTTTTTTCTCTGGGTGAGCTGAGCCATCACAGCACCAAAGACCCCCATTGATTAAACTTTCTTCAGACGTTCCAGTGAGTCTGGTCTTGTTCACTCATTTCAGGAACCTGGACGTGACCCTGAACACGGGTTTGCCTGGAGGAACCTACTGTGATGTGATTTCTGGCCAGAAGGAGGGAAGCAGACGCTCCGGCAAACTGGTGCAAGTCTGAGGAGACGGACGCGCCAACTTCAAAATCGGCAGCTCAGACACAGATCCGTTTGTTGCCATCCACGTTAACGCCAAACTTTAAATGTTCCACAATAAAAAATAAAGCATCTGCATCTGTGTGTCGATTCTAAATTACACTACATTTAAATAACACAGAAGAATAAAGTGTTAGGGAGAAACATTATTCACGTAAAAAACTTTTGGTTAAAATGTTGTAAATAAAGGAGCCTGAGAAAGTTCAGAAAATGAAGTGTGTCCAGATCTGGAAGCTTGATGTTCAGCCCAGGTTGTTGTTTTCTCCTTGCACAGACTGACTAAACCTGGACATGAGCAGGTAAATCATTCACCTGCTCAGGACACCAACCTCCCACCACAGTTACCACCAGATGGCAGTACAACACAAAGATTTCCCCTCCAGGTCTCCAGGTCTCCAGGTCACACGAAACAAACTGCACTGCAGCACCTGGATTAACACACTTTAACTTAAACAACCCCAGGAAAAAGCAACAGTCCCACTAACTCACTACAGAACCGCTGGAGGCCTGTGGAAGCAGAAGAGGAGGAGAGCCAGGTGGGTGGTTCCAGTGATTGATGGATGTTGATGGTGAGGTTCTTCACAATCTGGAGCCCATCAAGTCATCTGAGTGCCGTCTTCAATTACACTGTTCCTCATGTAAGTACAAGAAGAACGAAGTCATGATGAAGCGCATCTGCAAATCAGACCTGAAGCTGTCTGAGTTGTAAACTGAGTTGTGATAACGCTGCCTAAAAACAGACCACGCTCTGATCTTTTGCATATGTGATGTAGTAAAAAAAACACAAGAAAGCAAATGGGAAGAGTTCATAAAAATAGTAAAAAAAAACAAAAACCTAATAAACATATAAATGGTTGTTTCCAGTAAATAGCAGTACATTTAATTTGATTTACAATTTTTTAATTAAAACATTTTACCCTTTTCAAATCCATTAATATTTATTTCTTAATAGAAGAACATAGAACATAAAATGTCAACAAGAGACAAGAATGAAACAAATCAATTACACAATAAAGAAAAAAATACTAAAAACCAGCAAAGGTGTTAAAATAAGGTTCCAGAGCTGAGGGGAGGGTTCCAGAAGTGAGGATGGGGTTCCAGAGTTTAGAAGAAGGTTCTAGAGCCTGAGACTGTAATGCTGTTCTGGGAAGAGCTGAAGGTCCTGGCTGGACGATCTGAGCGTTTAAGAGGAACATCTCAGTCAGAAATCAGCTCCACATGAATCTGCTGCTCCTGCTGAGTCTTTTTTTTTTTTCATGCCTGGTGTTCAGTTCCAGGCAGTCAGCTGTGCAGAAGAACACCAGCACCATCAACAGACTGGCGATGGTCCTACAGGCTCCTACAGCTCCACTCCAGGATCAGCACTTAGTTTTCAATGCAAACACGTCCGCTGTGTTTCAGCTTTGAAACCAGTTTAAATGTGATCTGATTATGAGGAAACATCTTGGAGTGTGTGTGTGTGTGTGTGTGTGTGTGTGTGTGTGTGTGTGTGTGTGTGTGTTAATGTAAAACCCGGTAACTGATTAAACCAGTCTGTGAGTGTTTGTATAAACATCCAGCCGTAATGACATCCATGTGATGTTCTGATGTTCCACCGTGTGAGAACTGTGTGATGGACATTCAGAATCTGGCATGAAGATCTACTCCCACGTTTCTCCAGGCGGCTCTGGTCCGTGTAAGTAACAGAGTTTTAAATGTCATTTCACTGTTGTACAGTGGAATTCTGGTGACATGTTTCCAGCAAAAGAAAACCAATAGAAAACAACCAGAACAAAATGAAATGCAATAGCAAAACTACAGAAAACACTAGAAAACAACGACACATCAATAGAAAATTAAAGAAAAACAAAAAGAAATAAAGCAAAAAACATATAGAAATGAAAGACGAATAAAACAGTGTGAATGAGAAATGCATTGTGGGTAAAGGGTGTTGTGTACATTGCTGTAAAACTAGTAGTTTGAATACATTTTTTGGGAGAAAAAAACAAGCTTTGGCTATTTGTCACCATTAGAGGTCAGCATTGACACTAAAATCCTCCACAGAGCTCTTCAAATGACCTGAGTTCAGAATCAGACGTCCACTGAGTTCCACTGACCCCAGATCAGCCAATCAGTCCAGATGTGTTTGACTCAAAATTCTCCTTCTTTACTTCAGAACTGCAGCGACAAGGCTGTTGTCGCTAACACTAGAAGTCAATATTCACCCAGACTTTTCTGACCTTCAGCGCTAGAGTGACGACACCAGGACTGATCTGGGATTAGATTCCTCCGTATTTATGACGTCACAGGAACTGACTCTAGATCAGCGCTCCTGCTCCTGAGGTGGTTTGTAAAAACAGACCCTGTTGTGTAAAAAGGCACCACAACATTCGACTCCACACCGGAGTTAATTTCATTTTTACAGCTCACAGTAAGTCATACTGCGTCCTAAACCACATCTACTAGTCTGATCACCTTAATGAAGGAGTTCAGGTCATTTTTACCGTTCACAGTAAGTCATACTGAGTCCTAAACCACGCCCACTAGTCTGATCACCTCTCGGGCTCATTTTCAGACATTGTTCCTATCTCCGTAGCAAACCACCTAAAGAGCAACACACTCACACACACTCTGTTTCTCACACACACACACACTCACATTTACATGCTCAAACATGCACAACCACACGCGCACACACACACACTCTCTCTCATACACTGTTCGTTTGCATCATGTTACTTGGAAAATGTAATACTGAGCAATAGATTTTGCACAAAGTGGAATATTTTGGCTCGCTGGATCATTTTCCTGCTTGGAATTCGCTGCTGGCTGAACTGATCCAGATCCACTCTACAGATGTTGGAGACGTTTCCACTGGACTGGAAAACAAAACAGCCCAAGAGAACACACACACAAACGCACACACACACACCCCAACACACACATACACACTCACACCAACACAAACACACACACACATACTCACACACTCACACCAACACACACAAACGCACACACACACACCCCAACACACACATACACACTCACACCAATACTCACACCAACACACACACACACACACTCACATACACCAACATAGACTCACACACACTCACACAAACACTCACATAAACACTCAGAGATGATGGAAGTGTGTGTTCAGCAGGAATAGGGGTAAACCTGCATTATTGTAGGTCATGGCCGTAAATCCCGGGGGGGGACGAGGGGGACATGCCACCCCCCCCATCCGAGGGTTGTCCCCCACCCAAAAAAATTTTTTTCAAATAAATGCACTCTCTATTAAGTAAAATATTTGTATGTATACCTAAAATAATTGTGTAAGTACAAAAAAAAACAAACGCAAAAATGCATTTAGAAACAGTTGAGTTCCCCCTCCCCTTCCTCACAGTGGTTTGGCCCACCTACTCTCAACACATAGGAGTCAGATGTGTGGCTGCGGTTTAATTTATGTGTAACTCCAGTAAGTAAGGTATTTTATTCACTTTAAATAAAGCGATTGTCTTTAATGTAGTTGATGCAGACTCATTCATAAATTAGTTGCAGCTGATTACCGATGTAATTTTCCATGAATCTGCTATATTAGCCATTAAAATATTACTTATCTAGTTAACGTTAACTTGTTTACAATAGCTTGTTGCATAGTGCAACTAACACGCCATGCATTGTTTTATTTGTGACAACTTCGCTTAATGTTAACATTAACGGCCACAATTAGCATATTGTTTAGCTGTGCATTTACTAAATGAGCACTGTTCTACGTCCGAACTGACCCCACTGTATTTTTTTTGTATAATCAATTTCTATCCTGTTCTTAAGTGTCTTTATTCATTTGAAATACATTTTTTTAATTCCTTGTTTTTATTTATAAATACAATGTTATTGTTTTATTTGTGTCCCCTTCAAAAATTGCTCATGAGAAATTTTATATTTATTGTCGCCCCGTTATTGTGGAGATTTCCGTTCCAGTATCAGTTTGGTTCTCAGTGTGTGATTATCTAGCTGGCGTCGACTCGTTTGATTTTTTCGTGTGATTGAAACCAGCTCAGTGCTGTCGGGATCTCGGACTCAAGCCCTTCCGCCTGCATAGAGAAATATTTGTAATGTATTAAAATGTTTAAGCCTGTGAAAGTCATGTACAATAATCAGATTAGTGTTTGATGATTTGTTGATGAGTTATTTTTATTCTTCCAGTTTGAATTAAAGGTGAAATTTATGTTCAGATGGTTTTGATCAGTTTGTGTTCGGAGTTCAGAGAAATGCTGAACTCTTCAGACTCATTAAAGGTGTACTGAGCCGCTCTAATGTGGAGCTGAATACAGTGTGTGTGTGTGTGTGTGTGTGTGTGTGTGTGTGTGTGTGTGTATGTGTGTATGCGTGTGTGTGTGTGTGTGTGTG
>JBBJLR010122160.1:0-19058 GCA_037577145.1 Brachypetersius gabonensis | reverse complement strand
CAGAACATTATCAGACAGGTTTAATTGATTTCATGCCAGGCCCAATAAAAAAAGTGTTCCTTTAATTTTTGTGAGCATATATATATATATATATGGTTTGCTGTGTTGTATATTTGAATACGGTCCATGTGAAGTAAATACATTTATTATTATTTATCTTATATATTTTTTGCTAACATATCCACTCTATGTATGCTATATGTTCACACAGCTAATGGCTAAACACATTCATATTTCTTCATCATGCTGAGATAAAAACATACTTTTGGGATTATTTAGCCCTTAGTTTGGACTATCTTTGTCCCATTTGATCCCATTGATGTACAGAGTCATACAGATATCATCAGAAACTAAACGTAAGGTATAGTAATACTACTGTATATGAAATTACATGCACAAAAACACACTCCCAGAAAGTACTATTTTACGCCCTATAATCCACATCGTAACACTCACACAGAGCTTCAGCAATTTGTGCCAAAAATAATAAAATTGGCATGACAATGATTTCTCTTTTCCTGAAGAATGCCGATTTACTTCTTTAAATGTAAATGTGATGGATAAAGTGGACACGTGTGTTTGTCTCATGTCCTGCAGAGGTGGTGCAGAAGGTTAACACCCTTATTGACAGGGGAGAGTACGGCCGGCTCTTCGCCGTCGTCCACTTTGCCAGTCGTCAGTGGAAGGTGACCAATGAGGATCTGATCCTGATTGAGAACCACCTCGAGGCGGAGTGCGGCGACAGGATTGTGATGGAAAAGGTGTCCTGGATTTCAGTTTATGTTACACATTTTTACTTTGTCTTGTCTTGTCTTGCTAATACTCCTGCCTCACAGGTGCTGCTGTTGGGAGGAGAAGATTTCACACTCATCGGGAGGCCTCTTCTCAGGTAACGTTTACGTTTTTAATTTTTCAATAAAATTAGTTTATGAAATGTATTCATATAGTTAGATTTTTTGGCCCATTAGAGTAGTTCTCTGGCTGCAAAAAAACTGATGTCTGATATCAGCCAGTACAATATTTTATTAATACACACATTAACACACACACATATATGTATATATACACCTATAATGTTTCTTGCTATAGACATCATAAAAAATTGCTGTGGTGGAATTTCTTTTTGTTACTGCTAATCATTCTTACAAAAAAATATGTAAAACAACATCAGAAAGCACTTGTAACAAAACGTGAACCAGCACAATAATGAAACAGAATTAAAACAATTGTAGATATCATTACAAATGTGTGTAAGTAGGCATTTGAAAGCTTTGACAGATATAAATGTATCCATTTTTGAAGCTTTGTAAGGAATTCAAGTCATTAGCAGCACTTTATCTGTTCAGTGGACCTGCAGCACCTGGTTTGAATGTGGTTAGAACAAAGACAATATAAGCAATTCAAGCCTTTTTGTCAAACTTTGTTTTGGCCATTTGTTTATTGAATATTATAGTAAGCAGTTAAGCAGTTCTACCACTCTTGTAAAACCAGTGCAGCTTTCTCGGACACACTCTTTCCGGTGTGTTTTCACACCCCTGGTGTTCGGCCGGGCTGCACAGGGAGGCTCTGTTCTCTCAGCTCTTACACCATCCTCTCTGCTGTCTTCACACCCAGCCGTGACTTGGTTAGAGTGGAGGCCACGGTCATCGAGAAGACAGAGTCCTGGCCAATGGTCCACATGAGGTTCAAGAAGCGGTGCCGGTACCAGAGGAAAAGAAGTGAGTTCAGAATCAGGTTCATTTTCTGTGCAGTTCTGCCTACAGGCTTTAAATGGAAATAACCCCCCACTAAATAGTCAGCCTTAATCACCGGCCCTCATAATGGATCTCTGTCTCGGCTGCATGCATATTTTATGTGTCCCCTCCAAATGTAAGAGCTGCGGCTTAAAGTGGAGGTTTAATGCGTTTTCCAAAGTAATTAGGGCCACGTGATACGGATGGAGTGGCACAGTTCTGTAGCTACAAACTGAGATTGTGAAATAAATGCACCTGATGATGATGCAACACTTCCAGTACAAACGGTTCAGAAAAATGGAAACTTTTTTTTGGACATAAACTGCATTATGGGTATCGAACATCGTGTGCAGCCAAACCCTACACTTTATATTCTCATGTGCTACGAAGTCCTTCACCACCCCATCAACTTCTGATGTTGTGATTTCATGACTTGAAACCCCTTTACCTCTGTGTGATCGTTATCCAGCTCACATTTATCATTGTATTACATCATTAAACCTCAAAACTTGGAAAGGTGTGTATTTAGGGAGCTATCGAAAATTAAAATATAAAAAAATGAATACTTTGAAATTGTTGTCTAGTCATAAAAATGCATACTTTCTTTGTTTTAAGGTATTAGAGAGTGACACTCTTTGAAGATTAGGCCAGTATTTCCTTGTTATTTTTGAACGTTTGTGTTTGTGATGCCCCTCCATAGGATTATCACACCCCTAGTTTCTTAACAGAACATAAACTGAAGTTTGGCCTGCATGATTTTTGTCAAATTCAGTTTAATCTCAAGAATGACACAGCACCAGAACAGTAATCCTACAGTTTATAGTTCATTATATCCCTTTCTAGCAGTTTCATGTAATCTTAATGAGTTTAATCCTGCAGGCCTGTGGACTCACAGTTGTCATTAGGGAGGTTCTGCAAGGCTCTCAATGAATGGTTCGAATTCCTGGGCATCCACAAACACCAATTACTGGCTAAATATAGTTTTGGTGATTTGTTTGAAGTAAACAGGAACATTAACTTTGCTCAGGCAGCAGAAATATATGAATCCAGTAACTTGGGGATCTTCTCAGCAGTGAGGACTGAGAGGTGCAGCATGGAAGTGAGATATATTTACCCGTTCTGCTAAACACACTCGCCTGTGAGGCACCATCCAGCTTCTGACATGCATTTTTGTAATACCAATGTATTTCCCTGTTTTTCACTCACATCCATATAGGGCATAGACGCTTACCGCTGTCCTGCTTTGGGTATTATTGTAAATATATTATTTTTTTGTGTCTTTTTGCAGTTATCATTCAGCCACAGACGGTTCTTCGGATCAACACAGTCGAAGTGTTTCCAAGATTAATGTGAAAGGCCTCTTTTTTGTAAATAAACTGTATTTGTGTTTCTTTGGGAGGAAACTTGGTCTCTCTGTAAGATTAAATTTGGATGCGTTTGTTGCTGCATTGAATAAAGCCTTGCTGCCACTGATGATAGCTGTTTTAGTCCTTTCTTATTTTTACCCAGCCTTTCTTACGTCTCTACTTATGAAATGATCCTACAGACACTGCGAGGAGGAAGGTGAGCTCCTCCGAGACCACGAACTGCATCGTTTACAACTGCTTCTCAATACATCCTACCCATCCTGAGAGAGAGGACAATTAATCTGAGTGATGGGGAGAGGGAGGGTCACCCTGCCCACCCAGAGCTTAAACAGCTGTGCAGTTGTATAAAACAGATTTATTACGTGCAGGGAATTGTTTAAAAAAGACTTGGAAATGAATGAAATATTAATACCCTTAGTAACCCAGGATGTGTGTGTATATATATGTGGTACTAATACATCTGCATAAATGTGTGTGCCGCTGATTACCATTTATCTGCACTCTTGGAAGTAAAGCTGTCAAAAAGGGTGATGCTATAGAGCAGCGCTGCTGAACTCCTGTCCAATGTTTACAGTTCCCATTCAGTCTCTGCTTCACCTAATCAGTTCCACTTAATGCGGGGACTGACAAATGCTTGTGTGTTGTATTTATCTTTATGTGGTGACCACAGTAACACTAGATAATCTGTAAAAGTGGGACATTTTGCAGTTTTTAACTGCAGTGTTTTAGGAAAATCTTAAAGGAAACAGATTGATTACTGAGGTCACGGTCGAGTTTTGGCAGCTGGTGGCCTAGTGGTTGGGGCGTTGGCCTGCAATCAGAAAGTTGTGGGTTCAAAAACCAACTGCTAGTGTCATGACTGAGGTTCCCTTGAGCAAGGTACGGTCTCCACACACTGCCCCCGGGCGCCCCTCATTGGCGGTAATCTACTGGTTCACTTGGTGAAGGGGTTAAATACAGAGAAATAATTTTAATAATTGTGTGCTGTTCATGGTTACTTTATTAGATGAGATGACGTTTCTCCATGGACCACGGTGCAACATATAGCCAGTGGAAGAAAGACAGTAAATAGACAGCAAATGGTGTGTTCAGGCGTGATTATAGGGGGTCACTTTACTTGTAGTGTTACTAAGGTCAGGGTCAGGGTTAGGTGTAGGCTGAGTATCAAAGATGTGTTACGTCAGTGGAATGTTCTCACAAAGGCAGTAATACCGACAGAGGGTAAGTGTGTGTGTGTGTGTGTGTGTGTGTGTGTGTGTGTGTTTGGCAGAGAGAGGAGAGAGCGCTAGAGGACGCTGTTGGGTGTGTGAATGAGAGCAGGCTGCCACCCTAAGCGCACACACACTCTCACACACGCACGCTGTATTACTGTGCATGGCGCTGGGTCTGAGCGCGCTGGCCGTCTGGAGCGTTTCCTCCTCTCCTCTCTCCTCAGAGCTGCTGGACATGTAGAGGAAAAGAGCTGCCATGACGTCCAATTTCGGTCTGTCGAGGAGTTTAAGGAGGACTGGGAGCTTCCCATCAGCCAGAACCGTGAGGATAGTCATACTGGGACAAGCAGCCGTGGGCAAAACAGGTGACTGGGCAGTATGGGCTGTACTGGGTTATTCCAGCTGTCAGATCATTTAACAGCTGGACAACACTGTGCGTAGCTGGAGCAACTGGGGTGTGTGTGTGTGTGTGTGTGTGTGTGTGTGTGTGTGTGTGTGTTCGTTTTCCTCCCCTAAAAGCATAATATGAACCTGAAATGAGATAATTTGTTCGTTTTTTTCGTTTCTGCTTAAATATTGCTTCCTGATTGAATCGATTTTAAGGTGGAACAAAATAATCCAATTAGAATTCTAACAGGGAATTACTCTGTCCATCTAATTGGTTATTTTTCTTTATTTTTCTATATCTGCTAAATGTCCATCCCAACAGTCAGCGATTCATATTTGTGTGTGTATGTTTTCTAGCTCTGGCTGTGAGATTCATCACCAAGAGGTTCATAGGAGAGTATGATCCCACTCTGGGTAGGTGTGAGTTCTGCACTTCTCCGGCAGCACTGTGTTGCTATAATGCCCTGGAATTTACCCTCAGACTGGCCAAGCAGTTCCCAGGACCAGCCCTGACGACCGTCCCGCTTTCTCATGGCTGTTGATAGTGGATCAAACCCTAATCACAACAATTTAAGAACAAGATGTTGGTTAATTGTAGAAAATCTGATTTCTTTACAGTGAAGGTGAATGGAACACAACACAAATAGTCGTTTTATTCACTGTTAACAACCAATAAAGCTCCAAGTGTCTCTGAGTGTTTATATGGATGTTGATGATGGTAAAATACAATACCTTTACAGCGTTTGTTAAACACTCTTGTCCATGCATCTGTGCTTTGTAGTCAATAAGAATACACACCACTCATACTAGTAACTCTAGACCTAAAATAAAAGCTGCTAGAAGACAGCTTTGCCATCAGTAGCAAATCTGAACTAACTAGAATCTGTTTTCTTTAGGGACTATTTTGCCTCAGGACGCCCTGCTTGTATGAACAATGTAGGGGTTTAGTTTTAGGACCAAAAACTTCTCAAAACTCGGGCGTCAGGCGTCGCAACCATAACCATTTCATGGACTAACTTTCCGTGAGGGAGCTTTTAGAGGCAGATGTCTCGTTCCATTCACCTCCACTGTGAACAGTTCAGAAGCATTTCTGAACCGCTCTGTTTACATCTTAAACACGTAATTATGCAGAAATGTTCAGAAATTGGTGGAATTCTCCAGAAAAATTTACCCGACAGGTCTTTGCCAGAAACACAAGCTTAATGCAAAAGAGTTTGAGTCTGATCTAGTATCAGATCTTATCCTTTTAGCCAACATCAGCCTTGTCAGTAAATTAATTAATTAATTGAGATAATTACAATAAAAACATTAAGACATTAATTTGAAAACTAATCTTTCAAATTCAGCTACTTTTAAATTCATTGTCTTTATGATGTCACAAAACGCAATATATTTATTTATTTCCCATAATTCAGCAAAATCGTTCAGGCTAAAGTTATAAGAAGGCTCAATACAGACCGGCCAATTATAACAGAGCTCATTTACATATACGCTATGAATTGTTGGTACATAAAATCTCACGATTATTGTCATGGAAACAAATTAAAAGTATGAAATAAAGCAGTTTGTGATTAACGCAAAGCATGAGATGATAAATGCAATGTGGCTTTTGTTGTTTGTAACAGAAACAATCTACAGACATGAGGTGACAATGGGTGGCGATGCAGTGATCTTTGAGATACTGGACACTGCAGGACAGGTAAGGAGTATGTAATATCATGTAATAAATAATAGGAATGATTTCAGGGATGCGATTTGAAGACCAATGCAGATACACAAACACATGTTAAAATGTCTTTTCTTTAGCTTGTTTATTGAGGAGATTAAATGACAGAAATGGAAATGAATGTTTTACTGTGACAGACTGCAATGTGTTATGCTTGAATGACTCATATGTAGACTCAAGACTACAGTTCAAGACTTGTTACAGTAAATGCTCCAAGAGCACCTGCGTATAGTGAAAATGTGAAAAAAAAGTATAGTGAAAATACGTGAATATGTAGTGTGGTAAAAAAAAAAAAGCCTGAAAAATGCCTGTTTTTCAGGCTTTTTTTTTTACCACACTACATATTCACGTATTTTATTTTATTTTATTTTTATAAACCCTAAATATGCCCCCACACATGCTCCCAAAACACTTTAATTGAATTTTAAACTCAGCTTAACACTTTGCACTTAAAGAAAATGTAAAGGTAAACCTGTATCCGTATTGTACAGTTTACACAGAACTGCTGTCTCCTGCAGTGCTAGGATGTAAAATACCGATGTTAGCCCTGTATAGACTGTACTGTAATTCATGCATGTGCATTTTCTTTGGTATGTGTTGTCATTGTCTTTGGTATAAGTAGGGTAAACGCAGCAATAAATGAATTGAATTTACACTAATAAAAATACAGGGCTTTAAGAAGAACAAAACGAAAAACACAAGAACACTTGAGACGCTCCACAGGAAATTCTGGAAGGTGTCTCCAAGATATGTGTCACAGGGCAGCAGCCAATCAGCAGCAAGGAAAAATCAATTCAGCTTGGCTACTTTTAAACCTCTCGCCTCTGAGTACAGGTGACTGTGACATATGGGCCTCGTCTGCCACGACCCTCGTGCTGTTTATGTTTGAGCATAGCGGAGGCTCATTCCATTCAGGTGTCTGATTGCCTTGCTAAGCGTCATGCCAAAACACAAACAACCAGAACGAGGACGAGGGGCCGTGACGGACGTGACTAGTGCAGAAATTGCGTAGGATATATATATATATATACATAAATATAGTAAATACAACTGTATAGTGAGAAGTATGATGAAGTGATGGGGCTATGAAAACATCTTGCTTCTCTACTGAAGCTGTGTGGGTCTTATGTGATGTTCTGATCTACTTTGGTTTGTCTCAGGAGGAAGATGCACTGATGGTCGAGGAAAAAATCAAATGGGGTGATGGCTTTATCATTGTGTACTCTGTTACCGACCGCTGCAGCTTCGACGAGGTTATGCGGCTTTGTTTCCTGGTCAACCACATCCACGCAGCGGGTGGGAGACGGGGCTGTCCAGAGCCACCGCCCATGCTCATAGTGGCCAATAAAAAGGACCTGGAGTTCGACCGGATGGTCTCCACGGAGGACGGAGACAGCCTCTCCCGCGGCCTGAAGCTCCCTTTGCGCGAAGTCTCTGTGCGGGACGGCTGGGAGGAGACGGCAGGAGTGTTTCACACCCTCTACACTGACGTCGTACAGCAGATAGACTCGTCCCTGCCTTCTTTTCGACGACGGGCTGTCTCCAGACTGATGGACAAAATTCCCAGGATCCACTCCAACTCTGCACTGGCCTCCACTGGCCGTAGCTTCAGTTTCAGCTCCTTCAGAGACCTCCTTCCTGACTGACTGGGGGTAGAGGGAGGGCTGACCGGTGTGTAGGGCTTCGACTTTGCAGAGCTGATATTGATGATGGTGTGATGATGTGATGAGCACCCTGACCAGCCACTGAGTGTTTTATTGACCTATCACAGATGTGTATTATTTAACAAAAACCTAATAGTTTTGATTTTAAATTATATTGGTTTTTTTAGATTACAGTTTTAAAGTGTTTCAAATATTTCAAATGTGATGACAAAACTAGTTTACCTGAGTAAGTTTTAGCAAGTTTTGAATTTATGTGAATCTTTCAGCCCATAAGAGCAATGTGTTGTGTCTTTGAGACAGTGTATGTTTATGTACTAGGATTCAGGGGCATTGTTACGCCCGGGCGTCTTTGGCTACAGCCCAGAGTGTATTATGAATAATTAATTAAGAATAGCCAGTCACGCCAGATCTAGATCTGTCATTCAGAGTTTTCAGGGAGACAAGGCAACATACAGCAGAATAAACACAACTCTCTCCATTTCCCAGTTCCCTCATCTACAAAAGTAAACCAACCCCCCCCCAGCAAACAAAACTATATCCCCATATCAATCCTCCTTTGACAAATTGACACTAAAGTCCCATCTTCAGCCCGCCTCACAAATGAAACTATAGCTCCCTTGTCAACCATCATTGACAAATCGAAACAATAGCTCTGTTGTCAACCTCTCCCCAAAAAATAAAACTATAGGCCCATCATCAAACTCGCAATAACAAAGCTATAGCCCAATCGTCAACTCCTCCAACAGACTGAAACTATAGTAAGTAATATTTATTTAGAAAGCACTTTTCACAGACAGATGTCACAAAGGGCTGAACGGTGTTTGACTGATTGCACCAATCTCAGTGCTGGTGGACAACTGTTCCACAGTCTGGGAGCAACAGATTGAACCGTGTGATCTCCATGTGTCTTCAGCCTGTTGGGTCATAATCATTTACCTCCCCATTGATGAATTGAAACTTTAGCCCAATTGTCAAACCCTCCAACAGATCCAAGCTCTAGTCCTATTGTCAACACCCAACTGACAAATCAAACCTTTAGCCCTACAAAATATAGTCCCATCCTCAACCCCCTCTCAACAAATCAGAAATAGCCCCCTCGTCAGCTACCCCATTGACAAATCGAAACTACAGCTGCAAATATTTCTATATCCTGCCGACGTCTCTGTTTGCCTCTTAACCAACAAAAGGGATTTATGTAAAACATACATTCAAGCTATGAACTGTTTAAGAGTGGGATTGATCTGGGTGCAGCCAATGCCTTTTTACAGCCAAAGCCGATTCTGTAAAACACCTTTGGTCCATTTCAGGAACAACGGTTATGTGGAAGGAACCCAACAGCTGGAATCTGGTGCCTCTGAGGACAGTACAGAACATTCTCCAGACTTTTTCAGTCTTTTACTTGAAGGTGATACAGAAACATAATTTGTTTTTGATGTAGATTTAATGGATTAGAGAGGGAACATAGATGTTCAAGTTAGGGATCTCTTTTATTGGGGAAATTTAATCACTTCCAGAATTATTAATTTGAATAATATGGAGTCAAATGGATTAAATAAAAGAAGCATTTTATTGAGAATCTTAACCTTGTGAACAGCTCTTCATGTCTTTACCATGCAATACCTTCAGTGTGCTTTGTTCTAACTCTTTCAGTCATTTATTGCACATCATTCCACATCTGTTGCAATTTGCAGTGAGATGTAATGGGGTTCATCTTTGGGTTACTGTACTGGATACTGAAAATGAGCTTTTTGCTCTCAGTTAGGAACAATGGTTAATGGTTTACTTGGTTTTGGGTTGTTAGTGCAGTCATTCACTCTGCATTTATGTTTATGAATTGCAGTGACTGAGACGTTTTATTTATCGACCCATAACAAATGGTGCCGTCAAGGTAATTTTACTGTTAATATGACTTGATTTAATTAGTGTCTACCCTATTATCGTCACTGTATGCTATGCTAATTTATGTGTCGTGTGGGTAAATAAACCTGCCCTGTAGTTAACAGCATGCAAATGAAAAACAAGTGAGGATGCATAAAGCTCAATAAAGCACAGACAATAAGGGTGTCTTCACACTCTGTACCATCACTGAGCATATAGGACCCCAAAAGGCCCAATCGTTTGGCTAGTCTGATCACTCTGATCTGCTTGCAGACATGGGCACAGGGGTGGTTTAGTTGGACTTGGGATCAGTTCAGTTGGATCCCGGAGCGTTCAGTTGAACTCGGCTTAGGGTTCAAATCGACTCGGCCACAGTTCAGTTTGACCTGGGAGCAGGGATTAAGCAGGGATTGGGTGGACTTGGTTAAGTTGGACATTGATGCAATTAAGTTTTACCCTGGCATTATTCAGTTGTACCCGTACTCCATTCTGCACTCAGCCTCGGTTCCCTTGGGCTTGGGTTGGGGTCTAGTTGGCCTTGGGTATGGTTCAGTCAGACTTGGACATTATTCAGTAGGACTCGGTCACATTTCATTTGGACTTGTGTGCTCTTCATTTGGACTTAATTCAGTTCGGCTTGGTTCAGGTGCAATCTAGTTTGATCTCTAATTGAGCCCAAGGACAGAACTTGAACCATACTGTCTCATTTAACACACATGGAAATAAAGGTAGTCTCTGGTCTCTGGGTCCCTGAGCAAGACCCTTAACCCCAAGTTGCTCCAGGGAGACTGTCCCCTGTAGTTAAGGAATGGAAGTCGCTTTGGATAAAAGTGTCTGATAAATGCCGTAAATGTAGTCTACAGATTAGCAGCATCTGCTGGAAATTTGTTGAATACGAGAGAACACTGGACCAACCAGACATGGCACACAATAAGTCAGAGATATTTGGTAAAACGGGTGACTGTCTTTACACTTGTGGACCAAAGAGCCACTGAAGGACATGATGAGCAGCTGAGAACACTGCGGGTTCAGTATCTGATGGTACAGGACACTCTGCAGCTCACCAGACCAAATGGAGAATGCAGTAAGGACTGTGAGGAAATGAGCACACTCAAGCATTGTGAGCACAATGTGAGCACAAGCCAGCAAGGAGTATAAGGTGGAACGCAAGATCTAGTGTGAGTAGACCTCCCTGAAGAGTGCTGGAGAGACCGGAACAGCCCAAGGCAGAGATAATATCTTTCCAGATCTCCAGAGCCCATTCAAACTCGTCTTAAAGTGAGAGCTGAGCCTAAAATCATGCAGCCGAGATGTTTGGTGTCTTTAGGGGACCTAATTAGCCTTTAGCATTCGTTGGATCTGAGCACAACCGTCCCAGCAGGTATGAGGAGCCCACACACAGGGTTAAACTCCTGCACAAATCACAACACAGAAGCTCAGCTTTCGTAATCACATTTCATAACTCAGCATAAGCAGGCCTTGTGCTCGGGGCGTGTAATAGCAGGCCAGGTGGTCAGTGAAGCGTGAGCCCGAGAGGGTTAATGTTGACTGTAAGTACACGGCGCACAACGCGCCTTAGGGAATCACTTTAAACTATTCATCTGCCTTCAGACCATTGAGGGGGCAGACCATCGGTCATAGCTGGCTTTGTGTACAGTCACTTTGAAGAGCCGTGGCAGGCGTGTCGACTTTAATGACCAGGCCTTAAGAAGCACCCAACCAAACACATGCTGGAGTGTGTGTTATTTAAACATACATGTACATTGCTGTGCTATAGTCTTGAACCCCCCCATCCCTTATTTCTTTAAATTTTTGCTTCTGAAAATCCAGAGTCTCTTGTATTTTTAGTGTAGACTTGAGGAACAGTTCTCCAGGCTTCCTAAAGGACCTTTAATGGCGCTTTTTTCAGTTCATGTCTATGGAGAAAAACTTAATAATCCTACAGGGAAACTGGGAAACTGCAGACTCACAAAAAAGCCAGCAGGACCATAATTACTTACATAAATCACTATTGTTATAGTCTGTACCTCCATCTTCAAATAATAGAACTGAAGTTTCCTTTATTATACACTGATTTACGAGATAAGGGGGTTATACTAGTACAGTGTTGTGAGCCACTCTTCATTTCATCATGTTTTGCCACAAAGTATCCAGACTTTCTTGTATTTATAATACGATCTTGAGGATCAGTTCTCCAGGCTTCTTGACAAACTTTCAAATACTCAAATTTTCAGTTCAGGCCCTGAACCTGACCAGTGACACATATGAGTCATTCAAGCATAACAAAGCACATCTAACTTAAGGCCTGAACCAATGAAGAAACATGTACAGATGATTCCAGATGATCAGTGATCAGCAAACTTGATTTCTGTCTCTGTGGACAGAGACCTTTGTTGGTAGATCCCTGAATAGAGTCTGATCTGAGTCTGTTCAGATGATCATTTCCTCCAATGAGTGATCAGTTCTGCTTGGCCAGGTCAGACTGCACCTCTGATTTGATGCTGTTTGGCAACTTGGCTAGAGTCCAGATTTAGGTAATCCAGTTCAGAGTGTTTCAGCTGTACTGATTAGCCTGCTGAGTTCAGATCACTGCTGAGCTGTCACAACCTATAAACACATAAATGAACAGAATAATAATAATAATGATGGTTTACAGTAAAGGCACATTTCCAGCTCAAAGACAGAGATTTTTAGAATCATTAAGGAATGTCTCTGTCCATCCGGTTTCTACACTTTCTAGATTTGGTAGGCTTATGGTCAGCACTGAGAGACAGTAAAACAGAGCAGACCACAGAGGCAAATCAAAGCCAAAAAACGATTACTGTCCTCATTAATGCAAAAGTGTTACCAATTGAAACACACCAAAAAGTAAAATCAATCAAAGTATATGGAACTGAGTAAATAAGCTCATTAATAATCACTTCTGATAATCATGATACTACTACTACTACTACTACTACTACTAATAATAATAATAATAATAATAAACACATTTAGATGTTATACATAAACCATTGTTATTCATACATCAAAGTGTTTTTAAATGAATATTGATGTGTATATTAAAATGTTGAAAGAAGATCACGCTGGTGATGATGGTGATGGTGATGATAATGGTAAAGTGTGTGTGTGTGTGTGTGTGTATGACGTAGGAAGACTGAAGTGGTCCTGTTAATCAGGCTGAGTACGTCTCCCTCTTGTTGGAAGTGATTTTCCGCCTGAGCTGGAACAGTCTGGAGTCTCTGCTGGAGGGAACAAGTTCAGATGCACCTTATGCTCACTTTGGTCTCTCTGTATGATGGTAAAGACCAGCTCTCTTGGCCACAGAGACACTGGTTTTAGTCTGACTGTCCTTCCACAGATAAACACAGATATTCTGCTGTGTCTCACCGGGAACTCCCCACAAGACCTGGAAATGTTCAGTTCAGTCATCCAGACAATACAGTTTGGTTGTTGTCAAAGTGTCCAACCCATTTTCTTCAACATTGGCTTCAAGAACTGACTGTTCACTGTTCAGTGGCATACATATTCCCCATTCTCTCTATATATAGACACAAATACACACACACACACACACACACACACACACACACACACACACACACACACACACATATTTGCAGTACTGGAAAGTCTACGAGGACAAGGCATGAGGAACGAGGGGGTGTGGCGGATTTGCTAAATTATTAAGAAAAATATATATAACATAAATATTAACATAAATTCAGCTACACTTCCATGTAACAAACTATACATTTTTTTGGTACAGTCCAGAGGGCACAAAGAAAACGCATCTTGAAATACAGCTGTATTGAAAGTAGACAATCTGAGAAAGCTATTTATTTCTCCTTGCTGCTGATTGGTAGCTGCAGTCCAAAATTTCCCCTGTGGAGCGTCTGGGGTGTTCTTGTGCTTTTCATTTTGTTCTTCTGAAAGCCCTGTCTTTTTATTACTGTAAACTAAAATAATTTATTATTGTATTTACCTGCTTATACCAAAGACAACGACAGCACATATCTAAGAAAATGCGAGTGCATGAATTACAGTACAGTCTATACAGGGGTAACTGTATCTGTATTAACATTCAGACACTGCGGGAGCTCAGTGTAAACTGTACAGTACGGATAAGGGTTTACCATTACATTTTCTTTAAGGGTAATGTATTAAGCTGAGTTTAAAAAGAAATTAAAGTGTTTTGGGAGCATATTTGGGGGAATATTTAGGGGTTACACCATAAAAATAGGCATTTTAGACAATTTTTTAAACCACACAACATTGCTTTTTTTTTTGTTTTTTGCGGGTGCTCTTGGAATGTATATATACATACACAGCATTGCTGTCAGGCCAGTCGTAAGCTAACACCCTTATATTTATTCATCGTACAAAAATGTAATTTTGTATCAGTTTTATTATTTGGAGATACGGACTATGCAGTGGTGATTTATGTATGTAATTACAGTCCTTCTGTCTTTTCTGTAACTCTGCAGTTTCTTTAGGATTATTACATTTCTATCCATTGATCTGACTGGATCCTGAGGTCCAGGCGGTCAGTGTGACTGAACCCTGGGGCTTATGTGCTGTCCTCCTGCTCCAGCCTGAGACTGATCACATCATTACATGAAACACAGTGAAGAACCGGTGACTCCTCATTTCTCAGCTGCACCTTCATGTCTTTTCCTGATTACCTGGAGCCTTTTGATGTCTGAGACTTTGATATCTGGATGTTTTGATGCCTGGTGATGGTCTGCAAGGCAGCTGGCCCTGCTCTCACAGGATGGGGAGGATACACACTTCTTGTCCGTGAAAATATAGACTTACCGTCAACTTCCAGTGTCCGAGATGTGAGCGCGACTATAAAGGTTAGGGTGTGCTGATTTGATACTCAATATCAGTGTCAGTATCGCTATGATACTGACTGAACTAAACGAGGACAGAAGTAACTAAACGAGGACAGACAACCAGCAGGGCTTCATCCTAGGCGGCTCCTTGCTCTCTACATAGTGTAACAAAATACAGACTGCATTTGAACAGTGTATCATAACATCTGTCTATCATAAAGCCGCTGGAGATTCAGACGTGTGCAATACTCCGTAATGGACACACTACATAATGCCCTCTAGAGAAAGTTGGAAGACTCAGACAGATGTGTAATTAACAGATTAACTGTTGAAGGGAAGAGCTTCTATAGACGACATAGGCACATTTTCAGTGATTTTAAATAAAAGATCTAATTTTTAAAAAGATAAGTTTATGCCCAGCAGGGTGGGCTTAGTTTTGGTGACTGGAATAGGATGATGGTGTGTTTGGTAATTTGGATTTATTCAAATAAAACCCCCTTTGGACTCATTTTCCAAGTGCTTTTTTTTTTTTACATCAAAATTAAGCAAATTAAAAATGACCCAAAAATGGGCCTGTAGGTAAGACTATAGTCTTATGTATTTTGACATTTTTGGTGAAAAACACAAAGGGATTGTTTTGTCTTTATTTGGAGAATAAGAGTTTGTAAAGACAGTGCCGAGATGTCAGTGATTTTAAGGTAAATAAAAGTGGATGCTCTCAAAAGTGGACCCATAACCTTCAGTCGCCATGGTTTTGGTTCAACAGTAAATTTTGCAGAATTGCCAAAATATTTAATAACACACCTTGTGGACTCATTTCCCAAGTGATGTATTTTCCCATCAAAATTAAGCAAATTAAACAAGACATTTTTTTTCATTGTATTTGGACAGTAAAAGCTTAGATCATGCCAAGACAAGTTCCAGTTGTTTTAAAGACAATAAAAGTGTATTTTCTCCAAGGTAAAGCCATAAAACAAATTTGACACTCCATGGATACATTTTCTAACTTACTAACTTAGGTTATTTATGGGGTACTTTAAGAAAGGTCCTAATATGCCAATGAAGACTGTAGAATTACTGATTTTTCCATTTTTTTCATCTATTTTTAACAGGCCATCCAGAATGGTTACTTTCACCAGTCAAGTTAACTTTATAAAGTTTCTTTGTTTTTAATTATTAAAGTTTATTAAACTGGTTTTATACAGTTTATTGTGCATTTAAATATCTTCTGTTTGCATTTTTTAAATCTTTGTGACTAAAGCTATATGACACCATCTGGCAGAAATTGGAACAGTCAGAGAAATAATGAATACTGAACTGTAAAATACACAAAAAAAATAGTGATTTTGTCTCAATGTATTTGTTTCTCAAATCTGCTCATCACCCCATCCCTTAAAACTTGAACAGGTGTGTCTAAACGTTTGACTGCCACTTTCGATGTCAACAACAGCTAAACTGAGAGATGATAATCAGCTTCTATTGAGAGCAGTAAAAGGAAACGCTAGTCGTCCAAGTTGTGGACCAGTCCAGCAGGCTGTGAGCAACATGTGAGCACAAGTTTTGGGGGAATAAAGACACACCAGCAGATCAAAACAAGAGTAACGTCGTTTTTAATTGGAAAAACAAACCGAATGGACATGCGCTCAGATGCAAACGACCAACAGTCACAGAGCCACAGTTTCACCAGTCAGAAGGAACATTCGGCTTGAAGAAGGCACATGGAGAAGCTGGCAGTGGCTGTGCCAGTTCATAGAAAAGGTTAGAAGAACGAGTCCTGTCACTGCTGTCCGCTCTGTGAGTCCATTTGGGCAAAATGGCATCGTTTTCAAATGAGCTCAAAGAAGGAACAGCACATGTAACTCAAGTAGAGCTGCACAATCTTTAAACGCGATTCTGGCCTTGGCAAGGACTCAAATAAAGCGATGTTTTCTTTTACTAAGTCTCAAACGTCCCACATGGCGAAAAGGGACATAACGCTAGAGTGTCATTGTTGATTTGTCGCAATATTGTACTTTGCCCACATCGTGCAGCCCTCTCAGCATCATCAAACCGTTAGTAAGGCTTTTTGTTCATGTATTTGGAACAAGGCTTCAGGCAAGGATGCATCTGTCCCCTGAGAAAGAATCTTTTTTCAAATCCCTCCACAAGACATGGAGTCCCAGCTGTTTTCGACCAAGGCACTTATTTTTCCTGACTTGCGAAAAGACCTAAACCTGTCGCAGACCAGGTAAACACTACAGAATGAACACGGTACAATTCCTGTTATTCAATTCCCATTTTCCTAATAAACAATCAGAGTTTTGTTTGTATGTGTGTAGGGGGATAAGTCTGACTGTACGAAATAAACATTAAAAAACTCATTCAACTCTTGGGCCCGAATCAAGCAGACGAGGAATAGCCAAGCTAAAATGTGTAGAGGGAAAAACGGGTTCTTTATATATGAGTAAAAAATAAAAGCATCAGGAAATTTACACTGTACACTGAGTTAATGTCGAATTATACGTTAACAGATGGAAAAGTGAAGAGTGAGGTGCTTCAGACGGGTCCATCGGACCAGGAGTGCATCAGGGAAGCACAGGGAGGAGGTCTGAACGACTCAGTACACTTTCAGTAAGAGAGAGAGAGGATCAAGGATCAATCTTCCGCCAATCAGAACTGATCTGAGAGCAGGTCACAAAGCCTTTGGGATACAGACTCTCGGCTGGTCCTCAGCGTGAGCCGGTACATCTGCATGGAAGCAGGGAAGCGGGACATTTGGTTAATCATGTGTGTGGCTTGAGGGTTTTGATAATATCATGATGTCAACAGTCATAATGCAATAAAATTAAAAGAAAAATAAAATAAAACTATTTAAGTGTCCTCTCTCTGTCTCTGAGTGGGTAGGGCAGTCCTCCCTTCTCCCCATTACTCAGTATAATTGTCCTCCCAGGGCTACAGACAAAATAAAAACCTGAGGAGCCATTGGCTCCTAAACACACAATATTTGGGAGCCAAATTATTTTTGTAAAGAGCAAAAAATTTTCGTTCATTCATTCCAAATGATCCAACTCATTAAAAAGAGTTGAAATTCTAATCATGCGATAGTGTAGTAGGAACGGCACATCGTTATGCCACTTTTCTAGTACTTTGTTATTTTCATTTCTCTTTGTTCTGAGAGACAATCGCCACTGCCGACTAAAATTAGAAAACTAGTCGCAAAATGAATAATCTAGTCGCATTGACAACCATGTTAGTCGCTATCTGCAGCACTGCCTCCCTTTCTGGGCGAGTCCCCCAGCCCTACTGTTGCTCTTACCTGTGCTTGTGTGTTGGGCTCGAGTCTCAGAAGGCAGCCGACTTGTATAGTCTTAGTGTGGATCACACCAGCACCCACAAAGTTAGAGGGGTTTGGGTCTACTCCATCCAGCAGCGCCGTCCCAAACCCAATGATCTACAACACACACACAGGAAACACCATTTACAGGTCCCATGCAGATGAAGTGATCTACTAAACCTGATATTTTTTGCCACTGTGTTCATTCGCAGTCTCATCATACAGTTACCTTTGCTTTCGTGATCTCTGTGTCCATGGAATGCTTAGCTTTGAAGATGTTTTGAACCTCCTGCTGGGGGCTGAGGGTCATGAAAGAAAAATGACATTAAATACATCAAATATGCTCTAAATGAGTGTGACAGGTAGTAGTAGTGATCTTGTGCCTTTTGGTTTTGATTTTTACATTTCTTAAAACAGTCAATACTTGTCTAAACCAGGCAATCAATATTCTAAATGCCAGGTAACTCTGGTAAACTGTCTAATAAAAATGCAGTTGTATAATCATAAATCACGTAAAATCATCACGAGAGCACCTGAAAACCTGAATTAGAGCAAATGTCCTCTCACACTACTGCATCTACATTATACTGAATGAGAGGCAAGGTGTGTATGTATGTGTGTGTGTGCACGCACGCACACACGCACACACATGCGCACGCACGCACGCACACAGTGTGTATAGCTGGGGCAGCTGGTGGCCTAGTGGTTAAGGCATTCGCCCTGTGATCAGAAAGTCCAGGTTCCATCCCAAAGACCGCTAGGCACCTCTGAGGTAACCTGAGCAAGGTACCGTCCCCACACACTGCTTCCCGGGAGCCGTGTTCATGGCTGCCCCCTGTTCACACTATGTGCAGTGGTGTGTTCACGTATGACAGAATGATCACTTTCACTTTCATATATACACACACACACACACACACGTATGTATATGTATATATATA
>JBBJLR010122145.1:0-19059 GCA_037577145.1 Brachypetersius gabonensis | reverse complement strand
GAGAGAGAGAGAGAGAGAGAGAGAGAGAGAGAGAGAGAGAGAGAGAGAGAGAGAGAGATGAGCAATGTGATGATGATGATCACGGTATCCATGGGGACCGTGAAGAGGCTGGGTGAGTTTTTACGTGCTCATCATGTTGTAATGGAAAGATACAGTTACGCAAAAAAGTGAGACATGAGTCCATATTACACATGAGTCAGTGCCGTGTATGCATTTCCATACTTGCATTACATGGACAAAGGTATTGGGACGCCTGACCGTAACACCAGCAGGGACTTGAAATACAGAGATTTTAATGCGGAGTTGCCCCCTCTTCCCCACTTCGCAGCTAGAACAGTTTCCAGTCTTCTTGGAAGGCTTTGTGTTTCTGTGGGAGTTTCCATACACGTCTTTATGGAGCTTGCTTTGTGCACTGGGACACAGTAATGCTGGAATAGAAAAGTAAAACTTATTTTGATTAATAACTTGTTTCAATGAGATCTGTATGGCTGCAGATATAAAAATGGAACTGTTCATTTTTCATTGTTCATCAAATATAACACACCAGTAATTACTCACAGTACTTTTGACCCTCAAAGATATCCTGAAATCAAAACGGACATTTTACTTTTGGTTATTTCCTTAAGAAATAAAGAACATCATAACATTTTAAAGAGAAAAGACTTCCATATAATGACTTTTGTCTTTTCAATTTTGTGATTACACCATTGGAGCATTAGCAATGAATAATTATAGCAAATAACATTATGTTTCACCTCCCTTTCCATCACCCCTACCAATCACATACAAAAACAAGCAGAGGAATTATTACATGAATAATAATTTATTAATGATATTTAATAAAGTCTGTTATATTTTAACCGCTTTATGTTCATGGCTTGGTGCTAAGCAGGAAAAGAAATGGCGCCTCATGCTGGAGAAAAGTAGAACTTCACTTATCATAGCGTTGCGGAGAAGGGTATGATGGGCACCTTCATGCTTATTCATGCTTTGTCTATTATGTTGAAACTCACTGAGGTAACCTGTATAAACATTAAACACATGTTGAATCATCGTTCACAGAGAAAACAGATAGTAAACTGTACCAACACATCCCAATCAGGCCACGTCAGCCTGGTGATGTCTTCACATTGCCTAATCTGTGGGATTCAGTGTATCTCAGTTCTTAGCATAAAGTACATTTGTAACACTCCTTTTAACATATAGTACACTTGCAACATTCCTTTTAACATATAATACACGTGCAACACTCCATTTTAGTTTATAATACACTTGTATCAATCCGTTTTAGCATGTAGTACATTTGTAACACTGCTTTTAGCATGTAGTGCATTTGCAGCACTAACTGTTTTACCATATAGTCCACTTGTAACATTCCTTTTAGCAGATAGAAGACTTGTAACAGTCCTTTTAGCATATACAGTAAACCCCAATATACAGCAGACACTTCAAACGTCATAGTTCGATCTACAAGAGACCTTTAATTTCATTTTAGAATACTTTAATTTCATTTTAAACTCAGTTTAATGCATTACTCTTATAAAATGTAAAGGTAAACCCGTATTTGCCTCTTTTATTTAAAATTTCCCACCGAGATACGCAACTCAGAAGGTTGTGGGACAAAAGAACTGGGACAAGGTGAACCGTTTTTGGGGTTTAACTCCTGATCTGCTCAGGCTAAAAATACAAATGAGGGCTCGTTGGAATGGTTTCCTGGAGATCAATCGTACTGCAGAGTTTGAATCGTCTGAATGCTTGCATTGCCGAGAAATCGCACTTTGAGCGCAGGGCTCAACATTGGTGTGGAATTCGCAAAAAGTCCCCTTGTGTGAAAACATCCAGAAAAATGTTGCCACAAAAAAGCAAAAAAACGAAGAGGATATTTGCAGTTTCCGTGTTATTATGGGGATTTCCGCGTAAAACTATGAGTAAAACTGGGGGTTTACTGTATTACACCTGTAACACTCCTATACTATACAATTGCATTGTAACACTTATTCTTGCATATAATACTCTTTTCTAGCATATAGTTCACTTGTGACACTCCTGTTAGCATACAACACACTCGTAACATTCCTTAATTAGCATATAATACACTTGTAACACTCTTTGTATCAGTTACCTAACTTAAGCTTTTGGCCTAAAGTAAATAACAGATTTAATTAGGGCTGACAGTTAACATTCTGTTTTCTCCTGTCATTATACCTTTATGCCCCTTTATGTCCAATACTCTGCTTTATTATTGTGGTAAATAAGGCAATCACTATGAGCATAAGTAGTTAAGGCAGAGATCAGATCAATTTGTGGTTCAGACAACTCATTCTGACAATTTATTTCATGAAATTGAGCACTCAGTAGGTTTGGCCATCGGAGGTGCTGGGGAGCAGCGGGTCATTCTTCTGTCACAGCCCTGCAGAGGAGAAACAGGTAAGTAACAAAAACACAAAAAATTTGGTTCTTAAATCAGTGCCTTTTCTGAGACTTCTCACACTTGACTGGACATGCTTTTGCAGTGATGATGAAATACTAAAAACTTCACGCAACAAAAAAAAGA
Source organism: Brachypetersius gabonensis (assembly GCA_037577145.1). Classification (NCBI taxonomy): domain Eukaryota; kingdom Metazoa; phylum Chordata; class Actinopteri; order Characiformes; family Alestidae; genus Brachypetersius; species Brachypetersius gabonensis. Next base: position 16,505 of record JBBJLR010122145.1, on the reverse strand, counting down.
CAGAAGTACTAGTGTGAGAATCAAATCTGTTGTCGTGACTAAAACGAACCCTAGGTTGCGCCTTAGCCTAAGAATTTTCATCTTACTGCATACGCTACAAAATGGGTGAAAAATCTTGGACGCCTCATGAAGGTGATTATTGTTTGTAGTGATAAGATGAATAACTGCAACCTCTGTGATGTACTGACCTTCTCAAAAGAGCACATTTGTGGGCAGTGTTTGTTGACTGACTTCAAGCAAATCTCTTTTAAAAGTAGAGAATTGATACTTTAGTACTGCCAGTGTGAACAGCAACTTCCCAACTCAGAAAATTCACAATTTAGAGGTGTTTTCAGAGAACTACAATCTCGTGCCATGTGCTCACAATTGCCATTGAACACCACTGATATACTGTATATAGACAAAAGTATTGGGACACACATGTTTTTCAGGGTTTGGGCTGGACCCCTTACTTTCAAGCTCAAGGGAACCTCACTAGTGACACTAGCAGTTGGGATTCAAACCCACAACGTGAAGGACAATCTTAATGCTTCAGCAGACATTCTGGACAATGTCATGCTTCCAATTTTGTGATCACAGTTTGTCATTTTCTATTCCAGCAAGACTGTACCCCAGTGCACAAAGTGAGCTGGTAGGACGAGGTGGGATAAAGACATGGTGGGATGAGTTCGGTGTGGAAGAACCTGACTGACACAGAGCCCTGACCTCAACCCCATCCAACACCTTTGGCATGAACTGGAACAGAAATCGCGAGCCAGGTCTTCACATCCAACACCAGTGCCTGACCTCATTAATGCTTTACAGAATGAATGGGCACAAATTCCCACAGAAACTTGTGGAAAGCCCTTTAAGAAGAGTGGAAGCTGTTGCAGTTGCAATGGGAGACAAACTCCATATTATTAAAGTCTATGTATTTGAATGCAGTGTCATTAAAGTCCCTGTTTGGTGTAATGGTCAGCTTTCCCAGTACTTCCATATTGTGTATGTATACTGACATGCATAGCGGATGTTAGCAAAGTGTTAGATAACGCTATCAGCTAAATTACTGAAAACGAAACTTCCTCTCTATCTTATACACTCTCTTGACACTCTTGAAAGGCTAAACTATAGACTCTAAGGCCAGAAACATACTCTACACAAGTACATGAACACAAATAACCCATTTACAAATGCTTGGTTCCTTCCATGTGTATGTGTTTCTGTGGCATTTAAAACACTCAGCGTTCAAAGAGGAAAAGTGAGAGCATTCGAAAAAACAATTTACTTTTATGTAGTGTTTGCTGCAATGTAGGAAGAGGCGATAATCTATCATGTTTTAAATAAACGAATGGAGCAGATCTGTTGCATTCCGAATCGCAAATCATTGACTGGTAATTACAGGTTACCGAAGCTAAGAGCTAAGCATTAAATGCAAGCCTAGTCATGTTGTTTTTTCCCCTAGTGCCCTGCACTTTTTACAGCTTGTTTTACATTACTATGTGTTAATAGCCTTGAATAATAACCAATTGAGCCTCACAAGCAACTACATTAAGAGCAATCTTTTTATGCAAGATGATTGTGGTGCAAAATGAGTTACTCTTTCGCGGTGCCTTTGGCTTTAGACGGCTGAAAAATGCCTGAAGTTGATTCCATGTAGAGGCCTCACTCCTTGAATCTTCTACCGCAGATGTAACGTCCTTCTTCTTTTCCTCACATGCTGCCACAGACTGCATGCTAACATTAACTGCCTTAGTCTCTCTTTGCTCATTTTCAGTGGAAATGTGTTGTTTAGGACTTCCAAGAGCTCTGGATGGAACAGATCGAGCAGGTCTGGCCTTCCCCAAGCCTGAATTTGATGGGTATTTCTCAAGAGGAGGAACACAGTCTTGGCGAATGAGTACCTCACAGCGAGGGTAGATGGCAAAGGGGAAAGTGTTGGCACAGCTGTCTTCATAGTCCTCATTTTTCACAGCATCCCATGCAGTCTTTAGCATACAAGGCAGTGCGTAGTTTTCTGCATCCTCAGACTCCAGCTCTCTTTCACAACAGGGTTCCTGGTTTGCCATGGTTTCACCAGCAAGCACTACCTCAGAGAACCTGCCCGAAGCATTCATATTTCATGTAAATGGATGATGTTCAGTGACCACCACAGAAATATGACTGGGCTCGAATAAACCTTTCACAAGATCTTTAAATTGGAATGGGTTTCAGCAGGAACACCCTATTGTGACACACCGACATTGTGACATAATGTCAATCTATTATTGTGACATAATTTCAATCTATTTCAGGCATGGTTTAGTCAGAAAGACAGAAGACAGAAACCAATGAAAGAAACTAATGAATATGAAAAAGAAAAAAGAAAATGTCCCCAAAAGTTGGAAGCATGGCATTGTCCAAAAGGCTTGTGATGCTGAAGCATTAAGGTTGCCCCTTACAGGAAGTAAGAGACCTAGCCCAGACCCTGAGAAACTGGTTTGTCCCAGTACTTTTGTCCATATACTGCATGGAAGGTAAAAGTTGCAGTAGGCAGTGGTTACTAAAAAGATGAACTGTCTTCAAGCTAAGACAGTATGGAGTTACAATGGATGAACCATTTAGAAGAACTAGAAGAACACAATGCTTGCATGAAACAAATGCCTTATGCTGTAAGCATTTAGCTAGCCTCCACAGAACGAGTGTTTGATATTTTTACAGTCTACAGGGAAAAATGTTAGCTTTGTTTGATCCAACATGTGTGTTTGTGTCTGTGTATATGTGGAAATATGGGTGAGTGCAGAACAGAGCAGTATTTCATTCCATGAGTTCCAGGTACATTCTTCTAATGTAAATACATTTATTTATAAAAGTAACACACACACACTCACACACACACACACACACACACACACACACACACACACACACACACACACACACACACACACATACACATATGTGTATGACAGAATGGGTGTATGAATCACATGAACAAATGAAACAATAAATAAAACCCTGGCATAAACATTTTATTGGAGTGCAAAAGTGTATATTCTCAAAGAAGCACATTTGTGGGCAGTGTTTGTTGACTGACTTCAAGCAAATCTCTTTTAAAAGTCGAGAATTGATACTTTAGTACTGCCAGTGTGAACAGCAACTTCCCAACTCAGAAAATTCACAATTTAGAGGTGTTTTCAGAGAACTACAATCTCGTGCCATGTGCTCACAATTGCTAGTGAACACCACTGATATACTGTATATAGACAAAAGTATTGGGACACACCAGTTTTCAGATTTTGGGCTAGACCACTTACTTCCAATCTTAATGCTTCAGCACACCAAGATATTTTTTGGACAAAGTTACACTGTTTGAGGAAGAACTTTTTTATTTCAGCATGACTGTACCCCAGTGCACAAAGCAAGCTCCATAAAGACATGGTGGGATGAGTTAAGTGTGGAAGAACCTGACTGACACACACAGAGCCCTGACCTCAACCCCATCCAGCACCTTTTGGGATGAACTGGAATGGAGATTGAGAGCCAGGACTCCTCCTGCAACGTCAGTGTCCGACCTCATAAATGTTTTACAGAATGAATGGGCACAAATTACAGAGAGAAACTCCATAATCTTGTGGAAAGCCCTCTAAGAAGAGTGAAAGTTGTTAAAGCTGCATTGGGAGGACTAACCCCATATTACAGTCTATGTATTTGAATGCAGTGTCATTAAAGTCCCTGTTGATGTAATGGTCAGCTTTCCCAGTACTTCCATATTGTGTATGTATACTGACATGCATAGCGGATGTTAGCAAAGTGTTAGATAACGCTATCAGCTAAATTACTGAAAACGAAACTTCCTCTCTATCTTAAACACTCTGAAAAGGCTAAAATAAAGAATCTAAGGCCAGAAACACACTCAACATGAGTACATGAACACAAATAAATGACCAACCCATTTATAAATGCTTGATTGTTTCCAAACAAACACAATGTGCATACTTTTTGTTGGAGTGAAAAAGCATATATGTATATTTTTAATTTAATTCCATTAACCCTTATAGTCACATGTGAACACACTACAGCACACAGTGTGAACTTTTTTCTCTGCATATAAGCCATTCACCAAGTGAGGCCCTTGGCCCAGGGAGCAGTGTGTGGGGACTGTACCTTGCTTAAGGGAACCTCCCTGGTGACACTAGCAGGGCCAACGCCCTAACCACTAGGCTGCCAGCTGCCCATATATGCCGTTATATGCATGTATCACTACTACTTTTTCACTTAAACATAATGTTATGTGACAATAATTCTCCAGTAAGCATTCAGGCTAAAACACTTTTCAGGAAACTGATTTTAATTTCACACTACGTAGGCTATTATTTGAATCAAAATGATAAAATAAATAGACTGTGAGCGATTTTTAGCAGGCTAAACTAAGTTAAATCAAACTGGTTGCAACTGGATAAGGATAAAGATAAGGATAAATTAAAATGCTTAATGCGCATGCGCACTGGTAGAGCTGGTCCACATGTGCGGCTGGTTTCTGCAAGCTGAACTGCATTTGCGCTCTGTCTGCACAGAAACCCTCACTCATCTCACATCATGGCGCTGTGAAGTGTGCGGTTCTCTGTAGGCTCCAGGAAGAGGATTGAACATCCATTAGCTTACCATGGAGGTTCTGGCTCGATTAAGCGTAAGTTGATTGAATACGTGTCATACAGAGGGCTGTATAGATCTGATTAGTAATTTAGAAATGCATGTGATTTTTAAGGTGTATTTTGCAAGTAGTATATTTAATGAACTATTTACATCGGATATTTAAGGTAATTTAGGAATACATGGAATGTTTAAGGTGTATTTTACAAATGAATGTGATATTTAAGGTGCATTTCATGGCGGCTTGGTGGATTGGCTTCCCCCCCCTTCATATGTAAGGTCTTAATTATGATAGCTTTATGATTTTGAATATACCAGATGATACGTGCTGCTTATGATATCTGCATTCTATATGAAAAATACGGGACATAAACTGCACATACTGGCGACTAAGGGTTTTTTCCATCATAAAATTGAGCCTTTATCATATTTTCTTGACATGGACATTTATTTCCATACAATAATCATGAAGGAGTCCGTGAGGGGCGGAAAGACTATGGTGTGTTTTACATTGAGCCTTACATATTCCATTCATTTGGCCATGTGTGAGCTATAAATCGGCTTCCAATCGAAACGTGTGTTCTGTTTTCACCTCTCGGCTCTCTAAAGGTAATGTCAGACTGAGGCACTTTGTGTTTTGTGGAGAAAATGTCAGATTTGTACGTGCAAACAAATGTCGGTGAGAGTGGGGATGCTCGTTGCCTTGGAAACGGTTGGAGGGGAGGGACACTGGCACGCGGAGGCTGGGACACAGAGGAGGGGGGACGGGGGAGACAGAAATAAATAAATAAAGACTTTCCAATGGCGCACTGACGACGCAGACATCCTAGTAACCCACATTTCAACAGAGAAGGAGCGAAGAGGCAGGGATTCAGCCTACTGCAGAGGAACCTCCACCTCTTCCCGACGGTTCTCTGACGGTTACACAACGGTAACGGTCGATTCAGCCACAGAGAGCTTAAACCGTGCCTTTACGGTCCTGGGTAACGACAGGTAGGGCTCAACAGAAGCTTCAACTTCCCTTCATTTATTCATTTTACCTGCGCGTTTTTCTATTTCTCGGTAAATGTTGTACCGGGGGCTCTCCATACCTCCCCTCTCCACCGGCACCACAGCCTCTCTAACACGGGAGGAGGATGTCCTATAATGGCGCCTATATACCAGGTGAAGGTAAGATCATCAGTAATTAGAGAATGCGCCTGTAAAAGAGGCCTGTCATGTAATATATGTGTTTATACTGTTATATATTTATATATATGTACATTTATATATATATATATATATATAAACAGCCTCTGAAATAGTGACAGGTGCCTCTGCGTCCTGGAATGTGTCGTTCCAGAGAGAGGCCTGCTTGACATTGGAGAATGACAAAGTCCTGTCGTTTGTTTCTGCCCTTATCATTCATTCATTTGTCTGTCATTAAGTGATGGAAGAGATATTAGCCTAAAAAGATGTGTTTAGAAAGTGTAGGTCGAGCTGTATGGGTCGTTTCTGACCGACTTCTGTCGTTTTCCAGGGTGGAGAAGTTTTAATTGTAGTCACAAACTGGTAAATACGTTATTGGTTTCTGCTCATGTAGGTGCCAGAAGGTGCTTTTCTCTTCTGTTCTCACATCCGAGCAGTAATGGACAGATAATGGCTAGGTGGCTCTTACTTTAAACTGATTTATTGTGTGTGTGTGTGTGTGTGTGTGTGTGTGTGTGTGTGTGTGTGTGTTTGCGTGTGCACACATGAGTGTGTGTGTGTGAGTGTGTGTTTGTTTGTTGGTGTGTGAGTGTGTCTCTCTGTGTGTGTGTGTGTGTGTGTATGTGAGTGTGTGTTTGTTTGTGTGTTTTCAAGGTTACTTTACTGTAATCAACAGCTGTGTACGTGTAAACAGCATTTCTCCAGGGACGCTGCAACATATAGGTACATTCAGTATTCAACAGAGTGCAAATTATGAGAGAGACAAATACAAACAACACAATAAACAGACACCACAACAGTCTAACAGTAATGTAACAGTATCTTGTGGACACCATGCAAAAGGGTGATTAGTATTACAAAATAAGTATAATGATTATAATCATTGCACTGGTAGCAGTTAGCAATAAATGCTATTGCACTGGGACACATATATGTGTGTATTGCAAGACAGACATTAACCTTTTTATGCACCACAAGAAAATGGAAACAGCTAACGGTTAATTATGGTTTAAAATCTCCCGATAATGTGTGTTTGAAATGGCAATTAATTAATGTATTCATTTAAATAATGACCGCAAATGTTATTAGATTAATCCTTAAGTATGTAATGTGTTAGTGTTTGTAGCTGCATGAGCTGTATTCATAACTGTCAAGGTCATGTTTTGATGAGCCCAATAGCCGGTTTGGGACATGACTTTATCCAGGACACTCTACACTGGAGAACATTTGTCATATTGCACTGCAGAAACTTGTGTGTGTAGTTGAAGTCAACGTAAAACTATCCACTTCAACAGAGCTGCCTGTCTCATTGATGTCTTTTTGCTCAATTCCATTATGTTTTTCATGAATATCATCAGTACCAGGGCCGTGTCAGGATTCTGTCACAGGCTGAGTACATCACTTTTGAAAATAACAGAACTTACTGAGAAGTTCCACTACAGTTCTTTAGGTAACATACTTTTCTCAAGCTGCATCTTTTATACTTCTGCTCAAAGTGTATTGTGTCTGTTTAATTGTATCAAATTGCAGAAAAACAGGGATATTTCTTTAATAATATAATAATGTATATTTAAAAGAATACATTAATTCGTTGGCATTTCAAACACACATTATCTGGAGATTTTAAAACATGATGAACTGTTAGCTAAGCTGCGTTTTCCATTTACTTGTGTTGTACAAAAAGGTTAACATTTGCTTTGCAATACACACACATACGTAAAGTAAACAAATGATTTTGATAAGTGGTTCCCGGGACCCATGTGTCGAGCTCCTTCGATAGTGATGCAACAAGAATTTTGGTGTAAGTCGAAACACATCCTAGCCTCAGTCGCTTCCTGATGCTAACACAGTTGTAAAATCATAAAAACACAACTAAGCCACAGAAAAAGGAAAACTCTCACTCATACACTGCGTTAGTGTGTATTCTTCCGCCATAGTCATCCAAACTAGTTCACCCTACGTAGTCCGTAAGTATGAGGCTAACGGTGTAAGTTGAGTGGGAGTGGGCATGAGCGTTGTAAACTCGAAACGTTGTGTGTCGAGACTGTTGTAACCCAAGTATTAACTTGTAAAGTATTAACCCTGTATTAACATCATGTATCATAATATTTTAGCCAAATAACAGAATCTTCACAGAATCAAACCTTTGGCCAGCTATGTTATAGCTAAATGCCCTGTTGTCTCTACAGTCGCCTTAAACTCCATCATCAAACGTTTTGAAATGTGCTGAATTGGTGTAATGTCAGGGTCATGCTGAGTGGAGTGACTCGTTGTGCACACCACAGCATGAAGAACACGGTCAAATGTGCCTTGTCATGTCTGTGACCATTCATTTTTCTGGAAGAAAGTGACGGGCTTGGTTTTAAACACAGTCCCTTCTTTCCCCTTTCCCTTCTTAACAGTGGCATGGGTCCAGGCTATAAATCAGAAGTAAAGAGCTGCTTTTAGTGGGCACAGTAGGCTGCGTTCCATATATTAAGCTATCTTCATATTCTTGCTTGCTGTAAAACTGCACGAGAAAAAAACTGAGGTGCTCTGATCAACAGATAATGAACGTGGACTGAATGGAGGTTCAGTTTGAGATATTTTGCAAGCCAGTGGTACTCTTTGGGAGGCATTTTTGTGTATGAGGTTGCCTTTAATCAGTTTTGCCTCTTGCTGCGTTGTCAAAGAACACCTTGCAGATGACCAGTGGACTGGTCATCATTCATTTTTAAACAAAACCACCTCCTCGTCTTTGCGCGCGCGCGTGAGAGAGAGCTATTTTTAACAACACCTCTCTCCCTCAGTGATATGGCAGTCCTGAGTCTTGGCTCAGAACAGACCATTTCTTTCTCCCTAAGGCTTCCCACTTTCTTCTCCTTTGATCTTTGATCCCTGTCAGATGTCTGGTTTTTATAAAAGGGTGGCATGTCATAAGCGTTTAGATTTCATTCCTTTTTTTATTATCCTAAAAATCAAGTCACAGTGAAGAGATAAAGATTTAGAGAGTAGATGAGATGAGGACAGTTAGGAGGTTGGGTGGGATCCAGCCCTTAGTAAAGGAGACTTGGTGAGCTGTTGCTAGAATCATGACATTTGATGTAGTTAAGCCCACATTTGTTAACTTTTTATGTTATATGGATGCCTTCAAAAAATTAGAAGCAGCCTTATTGACAGATGGAGGAAGCTGAGTGTGATATCTAATACTGTTTTGTACACTTCTGTTCTTAGCGCTGTCTATATTGTGATTTTGAGTCTTATTTGGGTACATTTATAGATATATTTATACATTTTGGCAGACTAAATAACTTAGGCTAACAACTACATATTCCTGACAAAACTTTACCTAGCACAAACTTCTTAAGAACAAAAAAAGCCAGCTTTCTGTGTCGTTTCAGTGTAGTCTGATAAGGCAACACTGGTAGAATCTTACCTAGTTTACTAGTGTGAGAAACCCATGTACGTTGCTTTAGACAAGAGCACCTGCCAAATGCTGTAAATGCAAATGAGAGAAAAGATAAGAGTCAGTAATTACAGGAGAAAAACACTGACATGCCTTATACTGTAACAAATGAATCAAAATGCAATATATAACAGTCCATACCTGTTTGTTTTAGTGGCCACATTTTGGGGAAAGACATTTTTTCTCTTGGCCCATTTTGTGATATTATACAGTCTTGGCTTTTGTTTATTTAGAGGATTTCTTTAGTGTGGACCGACTTATGACAAAACATGCTAGGTACCAGGGAACAAATGAGTTAAAAAAGGTTAACGATGTCATGAGGCCACCAAGTTTCTTTATCTGGACCTGTATGGAGCTGTGGACAGTTATTAAATTGAACTATCCTTGGTAATATGAGCAAAAAGAGGCATTTTATGTCTCAGTGCGTTCTTAGTTGTTGAAATTGATTACTTTAAATTGAAGGTTTTGTCCTTGTGCACCCTTGCAACGTGAAAACTGTTAGAATTTACACCAGATAGAATTTTCCTCAGCAAAATTCTTTAGGGAAACTCACGTCCAAGAGCTCTTGCTGAGTTGAGAATTGGTTTTTCAGCTTTAACCACTAATGAGTTTAAAGGGAAATCCGGACGCATATCTGTTTCAATTCCATGACTGTATGCTGTTTAACTTCTTAGTGCTGACATCTAGGTTTTAAATTGACATAATTTTGTGGGCAGCTTTTCATTTCAGCTTGGACAGAGAAAGTTTCTCCCTTATTGAGCCAGAAACCACGAACAAACAGTTTTGAAACAAAATGAGCTTGTTTGGACCAAGACTTCAACTTATGGCTGTAGTATCAGAAGAGGCTGTGTAACTATAGGAGAGAGAACTCTGAGAACCTGTGCTGCCGTTCTGGGGGTCTTCTGTTGTAACTTAGAACGCCGGACCCTGTTGAGACATGACTAAGAAATGAGACAGAGAAACAGGAGGAAATAGGCTGTTGGTGTAGGGTGAAAACTGTGTCACAGGAAACAGACAGTAGAGATGAACATTTATGTGATGAGAAGCTTCATGGACATGGTCCACCCCTGAATGTTTATTTCATGGTTTCATTAATATTCCATTAATTAACCATCATTTTAACTGCTAGTTCTATGAGATATGTTTGTACTGGGACGGCTTACCATGGCTTTAATGACACTGCATTTAAATACAGAGACTTTAATATGGAGATGGCCCCCCTTTACAGCAAGAACACCTTCCACTCTCCTTGGAAGGCTTGAAATATTTGGGGGAGTTTCTGTGGGAAATTTGAGGCCAATCATTCTGTAGATAATTTATGAGATCAGACACTGATGTTGGATGAGGAGGCCTGGCTCACAGTCTCCATTTAACTTTATCCCAAAGGTGTTGGATGTTGTTGAGGTCAGGGCTCTGTGTCGGCAAGTCAAGTTCTTCCACACTGAACTCATCCAACCATGGCAACACATCCTTCTTAAAAATCTGTGTCCACAAAGTTGGAAGCATGATGCTGTCTTGGTATGCTGAAGCATTAAGATTGCCCTTCACTGGAAGCAAGGGGCCACCTGATTTCAATAATTCAATGTGTCCCAATACTTTTGTGCATATAGTGTATGTGTGCTTTTGGTAAGTGTCTATTTTATATTGATTTTACTAAAGATTTCTTGGTAAAAGTGACGTACTACTTTCTAGCACTGTCTTTTAGAATTATACTTAATAGTACAAACAGTACAGTTTAATACAAGGGCAACTTGATCTGACCTTAATTTGTTTTACTCAGGGTAGACGTCAAAAAACTAGGTTTAGCAACCTTGAACAATCTAATGTAGTAGAATACCTGGACTATGTGCTTTTTGTGCATCACAATACGTCACAGTCCTAAACCTGGTCACTAGAGGGAAGCATTTGTGCTGAGTGAACAGCTTCTCATGAAGCGCTGCTCTCAGCAACTGTGCCTCCACAGTATCAATTTCCATTGATTTCTTTTTTACTTTTTCACATGTCAATAATTCAGGACAGTACCCCCCAGAGACAACTTAAACAGAGTCTTTAACATTGGACTTGGAAAGTCATTAAGCAATACCATGGAAAAAGTAATTACTTTGTAGTACAGTTTAGCAATTTGCTACAATGTAGCACTCTTGGGATTTGGTGTCTATTCGAAATTCATTTTCTTGCTTGTCTGTGGATATTTATATTCTTTTCTGTCTTTCTCTGTTCAAACCTCTCTCATTCTCCAGTCAAACATGAAGAGCATGGAGCGTGAGCTTCAGTGTCCAGTGTGTAAGGACATAGTGAAGCAGCCGGTGGTGCTTCCCTGCCTGCACAGCGTATGTTTGCTTTGTGCCTCGGAGGTGCTGGTCCAGAGTGGCTACCCCCAGCCTGAGCTACCTCCAGAACCCAACTCGCCAGCCTCCACTCCCAACACCCGCTCACCACGGCAGGCCCGTAGGCCCATGCCCAAGGCTGACCGTCCGCTGCGGCCAGGTGTGTGTGTGTGTTTGAATGTGCTTGTGGTTTGTGCTAATTTTGCCTGTGCTAATTTCCCTAAGTGTTTTTGTTATTGTGTCTAATACGCAGTAGGGCTACTGGAAAACATGCGATAATGTTGTTGAGTGTTGCGATGGCGATATCACATGCGATAAGTAAGTAAAAACTTAGCCTTTAACATTTGAACCATTGAACATGGTTTAAAAAAATGGAAAATATTATGTAAACATAATTTAAATCATAGTAAGCACTTAGCCAGAAAAAATAGCAAAAGGAACAATCTATAACAGAAGCACAGAAGATGAAGAAACTGCCCAGTGTTTTTTTTTTGCCCTTTTCTCTGTGGCACTGGGTGAAGAGCTTTGGAAAAACACCATTTATTGCAGTTCAGTCAGTCTTTCACGTATATTTTTTTTGCGATATGTATATTGTGCATGTTGATATCGCGATGGCGGTAAATTTGCGATATATTGTGCAGCCCTAATAAGCATTATTGTTTTCATTGTAGTCTGTTGGACTTCCAGTCCATTATTCTGAATGTGCATTTATGAAAAATCGAGTAATAAATAAGGTCACTACTTGTTTTAAAAAGAGCGTCATGGTCCTCAGCCAGTAAAGGTGCAAGTGTATTAGGAAGGTGTAACAGAAGGATGCACTTAAATAAGTAATCAGATCACATTTACTAATATAGTACTATAGAGACGACAGGTGTCAACCACAATAAAATCATCTGAACCAAGATGTGTGGCTGATGATAAATAATACAAGAGAATAAAAGCCAGGGACTACAAGTAACATAAAACAGGGGATAAAGGCAGCTGAAGACAAATAGCTGATGGAAAGACCAAACAAATCAACTCTGAAATAATAATAACTCTTAAATTCAACCTTTTCTGATAGGTAGCCAGTGCAGAGATGTGAGTAAAAAAAAAAAAGGGTATTTCTCTCTCTTTTTCAGGGTGCGTGTTAGGACTAACTGTAGGCCTGACAAGTTTGACTGATGGATTCTGTTGGGGAAGGTATCAATAGTCAGTGACTGTTCCTCTGTATTTGTTTTATAGGATTTGGTACATATCCAGGTCGCAGGCGGAAGGAAGGCCTTACTCAGCTAATGCTCTTTCCCTGCGTCCCCTGTGGGCGAGATGTGGAGCTGGGAGAGAGAGGGCTAGTTGACTGCATGAGGAACCTTGCACTGGAGCGCATAGTGGAGAGGTAACGCAAGCTACACTGTCAGCACTCCATGAATTTGGAATGATCATGACCCTCAGTCATACTTAATTAGGAGGTATTTTTAAATTGAGACCGGGACATTTTTCATGCACTATGATGTGTTTGCCAGGATTCATTTCATTGCAGATGTTGATTTAGGTAGGAACAGGGTGGTGGTGGCCTAGTGGGTAGGATACTTGGGCTCTGGACCAAGAGGTCCTACTTTCAGCACACCACCACTGGGTTCCTGAGCAAGACCCTTAACCCTGTGTTACTCCAGGGAGACTGTCCCCTGTAGTTAAGGAATGGAAGTCGCTTTGGATAAAAGCGTCTGCTAAATGCAGCAAATGTAAATGAAAACCTTGGTGTACAATAATGTACAGAAGAAAAGTTGCCTTAATCAGTCACTATCAGGGACGACATTTGAAGTGAAAGGTACTTGGACTGCAGCAATGTTTAGGAAGGTGATATGCATTTTTCCCCCAAACAAACCTTGCCCAGAACATGCTGGCTTACTATACTCCCATAATGCATCCTGGTGGCATCTTTTCCTCAGGTAAGCAAAGCACATTGCCCTGGTCCCAAATACATCAGGCCAGGTCACCATTTTCCAGTGTAGTGGCAGTGTGCATGGGTTAGCATGGGTACCCTGATGGGTCTGTGGCACCACAGCCTTGTTTACAGCAAACTGCAATGCATTGTGTGTTCGGACACCTTTCCATAAAAGCTGGTAGCAATTTGTGCTACAGTAGCTCTTCTGTGAGGCTGGGCAGGCTAGCCTTTGCTCCAATGTGCATCAGTGAGCCTTGGGCACCCATCACACTATCATTGATTTGTTGGTTGCTCTTCCTTGGACCATTTTTGGTAGATACTAACCACTGCAAACCTGCTGCTCAAATCTAGTCGCCTAGCTGTCACAGTTTGGCTCGTGTCAAAGTCACTCCGATCCTTATGTTGAACCTGCAAGACATTAACTTCAAGAACTGTGCTCACTTGTTCCCCAATACAGTGTATCCTATCCCTCCCTTTACAGGTGTTATTGAAATTAGATAATGTCTTTACTGTTCTTGTTTTTTTTTTGTGGCTGATCGGTGAAATGCTTTAGTGTGTTTCCCAGTATCTGCATGTTTTTCACTTTTTTTCCTTTCTTTTCTTGCATGCTTTATGCTTTTCAACAGGTACAGACACACAGTGAGTATGGGCGGTGTGGCAGTGATGTGTCAGTTCTGCAAACCCCCACAGTCACTGGAGGCCACTAAAGGCTGTGCAGACTGCAGGGCCAGCTTCTGCAATGAGTGCTTCAAGCTTTACCACCCCTGGGGCACACCCCGTGCACAGCATGAACATGTTCAACCCACTCTCAACTTCAGGCCCAAGGTGAGCCTGCCCATGGTTACACTGTGACAGAATTGTACTGGATATTATTTTGGAAGGTCAAATTTCTGCCTGGTCTAATCTTACCATAGTTCGGTAGTGGATCTGACATTTTAGTTATGGACCGAAGCTTTAGGGCTTTTCATTTTTAGAACAGGCAGCACCCCAAGTGGCCACAAAAAAGAAAGTGTATATATTTAATCAAGCTTAATAAATTATTACTCGCTTAATCAACCATGCTGCTGATGATAGTTACAGTCTTGGTTCTTGTGTCTCTAGGTTCTGACATGTCCGGAACATGATCAGGAGAAGCTACAGTTCTACTGCAAAACATGCCAAAGGCTCCTCTGCTCCCTCTGTAAGCTCCGTCGAGGCCATGCAGGTCACAAAATTGTGCCAGTCACCCAAGCATATCAGGCACTCAAGGTGGGATTTTAATCCTTTAATCATAAGATTTTCTTTGACCTGTTTTTTCATTGACTCTGAGATCTGTGTGTCAGCACTGTGATATTTGTGGAAAAACTGGAAGTGTCTCAGTTGTGTGTGTGTGTGTGTGTGTGTGTGTGTGTGTGTGTGTGGGTGTGTGGGTGTGTGTGTGTAGGACAAGATCACCAAGGAGCTGAACTACATCCTGTCCAATCAGGGCACAATACTGACTCAGATCACACAGCTGGAAAACGCTGTTACTCAAACTGAGGTATCACCATATTCACTACACGACTCTATCTGATGAATGTTTTAAATCTGTGCCAGCTCTTTTCTTAGCTCCTTCAGTCATAATGTCAACTGTTTAAAGATTATTCCAAATCCCTGTCTTGTCCAAGTTTTCCATCCATTGTGACAGAGCAAACCAGTACAGAAAAATCTCCTCCTTGTTTGGTGTATTCTAAAATAGTACAGTAACCTTTGTGTGTGTGTGTGTGTGTGTGTGTGTGTGTGTGTGTTGCTTGCAGGTGAACAGTGTAGCCGCCCGTGAGCAGCTCTCGCAGTGTGTGCGGGAGCTAATGGCCTTGCTTTCCGAGCGGCAGGGAATGCTGTCCCAGGCCCTGGAGGGCTCACGCCACAAGCGAAGCGAGGCCTTGGCCAATCAGGTGGCTGAGAGGCGGAGCTTGTTGGAACATGCAGGCCTTATGGCTTTTACCCAGGAGCTGCTGAAGGAGTCCGATCCAGCCGGCTTTGTACATGCAGCGAGGCAAACCCACAACAGGTAGGGGACACACACTGGTATTTACTCACATTTTTTTAGCTGCCCCAGTTAAGGGTTGCATAGACTAGCCACAGAAGTGGTGGTGGCCTGTTGGGTAGGATACTTGCCTCTGGATGAATCTTACCCTGCCCACTGAGTTCCTGAGCTAGACCCTTAACGCCAAGTTGCTCCAGGGAGGCTGCCCCCTGTAGTTAGGGAATGGAAGTCGCTTTGGATAAAAGCTTCTGTTAAATGTTGTTATTGTAAATGTAATCCACAGATGGGTTAAATTACAACAGCACAAAATACAGCAGTGTAGGAAATTTTCAGAAAACGCTGTGTCTAAACACAAATGCCAAAATCCACTGAAGTGGAATTTCCTCAACCAGACCAAAGAAAAACATCAAAAACCATCTCTTTTAGCAAAAAAAGCAATTTTTCACTAACTACAACCTGACCAGTCACGTAAATTTTGTAATTTGTCCCAATACCTTTGTCCATATAGTGTAAATGGTATACTGATTGACAAACCTGCAAAAGTTGTTATTGCAACTTTCAGCTAACATTAGGGGGTCTGTATTAGTCCAAACCAAACTGAACTAAACTTCTATGATGCACATTTCCAACCTCAAAACACATAGTTTGCTGTTAGACTTTAGTAGCAGGTTATTATCAGAATATTTATCGCTGCAACCCAGAACCTGACCACGTTTTTGAAATGATGATTAGTGGACTACTTTTTTATCTAGTTGATTGGTTGACTAGTAAAAATCAGTCATTGGTCCACCCCTAGCTCTAATATAAGCTCCTCCTGACACATGGTGTTTATATATGCTGGTCAAAGTGAGAGCTCACTTGGTGCATTTGATTTGACTCATACATTTTTATACATCCCAGCTTGTAATTTATATTGTTGTTTTATAAATGTCGATACCAATGCCGATTCTGATGCTTCAAGTTTCTATAACTGATATGTAAGCTCTCTGATCACCATTAACTTTTTTT
>JBBJLR010122100.1:0-19071 GCA_037577145.1 Brachypetersius gabonensis | reverse complement strand
ATGGATGGATGGATGGATGGATGGATGGATGGATGGATGGATGGATGGATGGATGGATGGATGGATAGATGGATGGACTGAAACAAAAAAATCTTGACCGGAGCTTTAATGAGGAAAAAGACATTAATCTCACTTTTACCTCTACATATGTGTGTGTGTGTGTGTGTGTGTGTGTGTGTGTGTGTATTGTCCTGTGCTTGAGTGAAGCCCAGCACGTTCTCTCCAGCAGTTCAATAAGAGAGCCCATTCATCAGAGACAAGTGCAGACATTTCTGTCCGTGTGTGTGTGTGTTTGCACCCCCGACAACACTGCAAAATCAGGATTGATAGCACCATTCATCATGAACACACTCCACTCTCACATCTTCATCAGGCAAAGGATGATAACCCCCACCCTCACCCCCAACACACACACACACACACACACACACACACACACACACACACACACACACACACACAACCAGCTGGATCAGTCATTTGGAAGACATGTGAAAATGTATGTGCACCAGTGAGGGGGTGTGTGTGTTTGTGTGTGTGTGTGTGTGTGTGTGTGTGTGTGTGTGTGTGTGTGTGTGTTATGAATAAAGATAAAAGTGTGTGATAGTTATGATACTCCGTGTGTTCTCTCTGCTTCTCTGAGTCTGCACTTATTCTTATGAATTCTAATGAAACGTCAACTTTAACCTCAGTTTGATTTGATTCTCTAGAAAACGAATCAATGCATCTTTCTAACTTAACAAAATCTTATTTGAAGTTTCAGTGGTGAGTCTGTGCACCATCTATTCTAAAACAAGTGGAACTGATTCTTTAGGAGATGTGTTACAGTTGTTACATTTTCAGCAGAATATGCATTGATTTAATCATAAAATCTCAAATTTGTGGTGGTCAAGTCCACACACTCGCTAGATCTTGCTTGGAAGAGATAACAGTTGAGTGTTGGGGAGAGAGAGGACCACCCTAAACCCAGAGGGAGAGGGGACAGTTATACTGAGGGATGGAGGAGAGGGAGGACCACCCTACTCACCCAGAGAGAGAGAGAGAGAGAGAGAGAGAGAGGACAGTTATGCTGAGTGTTGAGGATGGGAAAGACCACCCTACCCACCCAGAGAAATGGGAGAGGGAGGACCACCACGCCTATCCATCACAGATTTGACAAGGAATAATTTTTTTGGTGAATTACTTATGGGGTTTTTACACTGACTGGTACCAGTTCAACTGTACTCGCTTTTTTGCTTTTCCATAACTAAATTCTTGGTATCACATTATCGAGGTTCCAAGCGTGCTGAACCGATACTAAATGATGACGTGTACGTATTGGAGGTTACTGATTGGTGGTCGCTAGGGTTACACCAGTGTTGTTGACTGAACATTTGCATTAGCATTAGCACTAGCCTAATGCTGCTTCTTTAAGCCTTGTCTGGTACGCCAATGGTCTCTGTTTTGTGGCAAACAGCCACAAACCAAGGATAATAAAAAAAAATCCCTCTGTTTTCGTGCTGATGATTGTAATGATGCCAGGTTGTTTACCTCAGCTTAGAACGTTTACCTTCACTCGTGCTGCTTCTCAGAATGTTTGGTTGTTATAGCAACCAGCTGTAGTGGAAAACTGTAGGTCCAAAAACAAACTGAACAAAGTAGAACCAAACTGAACCGAACCGAGTTGGTACCAGTCAGTGGAGAACCGCCTTTACACTGTAGTGGAGACCAGATGATGATGTTTTTTTGGTTAAAAAATGTTTGTTTCTGCTTTTTTACTTTTCATTGAGCTTATATTTTACAGCCCTATTCCTGCCCATCTGGTGGTTTTCATGGGTACACATTAAAGCTTAAAGATGGTTTATGATCTGAAGGTAGAAACAGCCTGACTTTTTTGACGGCCTGATTTTTGCTGTGTGCCTTGAGCAGATTTGTCGGCCTCATTAATATCTGGTGAGTGTCCGGGTTGCCAGTCAGTGTGTGTACACATCTCCTCTACACTTTGGTTTTCATTAGCATTTGCGTAGGTCACATGGTATACGAGCCTGTGGCTCTGAATGTAAATGTGGGAAAGGCTTTATTAGGTCTGTATGAATGCAGACCTAAGGGTCAGCATGTATAAAGCAGGACTGATCTGGGGTCTCTTTTTTGTAACAGTGACAGATTTAATGTGCAGAAGAGAGCCAGTCTCCGTCTGTAATTACTGCAGTGGAGCAACAAGCTCATATTTCTAAACCCACAGCGCCAGTTAGGAATGTTACAAACATCTGTCTGTCCATCTGTCTTTTTAATCATTATTTGTTTGCCTATCTCTCTATCAATCAGTCTATCTATCTTGCCTCTCTAACCATTCATCCTTCCATTCATTCATCTACACATCCTTCCTCTGATCATTCATCCATCCATCCCTTTTATGTCCATCTATATCTGTCTGTCCATCCATCCATTCATCATCTTCATGTATATCTATAACTATCTGTCCGTCTGTCTCTGTCTATCCATCCGTTCTTTCATCAGCTTACATCTATATCTTTCAATCAATCTGTCTATCTGCTTGTGCATTTGTCTACAAATTGATTGATGTAGGTCTACTCATCCCTTTTGTCGTTTGTTTGTAGATCTATCTATCCATTCATCCATTATGTCTGTCTGTCTGTTCATCTTTTTGTTTAACTATCTGTCTGAGGGTAGTGAGCAGGGTTGGTTGTGAGGAAAGGTGTCCAGTAGATAATGTTCAGCTGAATGTGTGTGTGTGTGTGTGTGTGTGTGTGTGTGTGTGTGTGTGTGTGTGTGTCGCTCTCCGAGGTGCTGAAACTAATCAGCTGTGCTTTATCACTTTACCTTCACACACCATGTCCACTTCATTAGAAACTGTACATGTGTTTGGCTCAGAAGTGTGATTTACTAGGGCAGTACCAGTGCATCATCTGAGTCTGTTTTCAGTGCTGTGAAGTGGTCCACATAAACAGGCCTGTGAATCTATACAAAAGCTTTATTCTTGCAGAGATTCAGAAGGTCTTGCAGTAAGTCTAATAAATCCCACATCAGCTTTGACATCACCGCTTATTAAATTAAGGATGTAACCATGTTAGCTTAGCTTACAAGCTACTGTTATGATAGCTCATTAATGGTATCGGGTTGCACCATGTCCAACTGTCTCTCCACATTTACATTGTCATCACAACTTCAAAATTATTTAAGCCCCACAGTGATAAAAAAAACATCAACCACAAAATATAAAAACTGATGAGACAAATTTAATTAGCTGAGAGCCCAATCGGTGTGTATAATATTGTTATGCACTGTATTTAAATAAGTGGCCTCCTTATTAGAAACACAAACGGTGTGCTTCCACTTAATGGCCACTTTATAAGAAATGCCCACCTTGTGCTGGAGCTTATTCCCATAATAAACTCCAAGTGTTTGAAAGTAGCTGCTACCTGTCTGTGAATTGTTTAACGGTTATAACAACTGAGTCCACGTCTTCCTGGCCGACTAACATTGGAGAGAAGCACATTGTGCCCAGCTAACACTCACCGAGGAATCTTTTCTTACTCCCAGCCCTGCCCAGTTCAGCAATTCACAAGCAGGACATCGGAACCTCTCAAGCCATTTGTGAGTTAATTACAGGGTGGAGTCCAACAGCACACATTTCTGCTCATGTCTAAAACTCTAGCTTGGTTATATAAAAAAAAAAAGCAGTGCAGATGTGCTCCTCCACATCTCACAGAAAACAGTGTAGCCCTAACCACAGTGGATTCAAATCAACAATTATAGAATAAACTACAAGCATAAAAAAAAAATTGTGATGAAAAGTTTTAATTGCATGAATTGTACCTGTTATAGCCAAAATCAGATCTAAATGGTAACTGATTGTATTTTTTTATTTAGATTTCTCATTTTTCTCATATATTTTTCTCATTCCATCAATATTAACCAATATTATCGGCCAGTGAATATATCAGAGACATCCTGGTGTTTTCTCTACTGTGTAATTATTTCATTCACATTATTAACAAATATACATATAATTCTATAATCCCATTAATACATTTTTGGAATATTGTAAATTTGAGCTTTAAAAAAGAATAAAGGGTTGTGTAATTTTCTTATATTGATCACATTACTGGACATTTTAAAAGTGTTGACGGAACTGTACCCTGCACTCTATATGTCACATTCTCTCAGCCAAAGCATGTTCATGTGCTTCAGTGTTTATGTGCACTTTTGTTTTTGAAAATTCTGGCATAATTAAAAAAACCAAAATATCACGGATAACAGAAATGCAGCACGAGGAGTGTTTCAGCATGGGCTGCTTTTGTATGAGGCTGCCAATCACAACACAGCTCATTTACATAGACAAGTCTTAAGGCACAGTAAAAGACAAACAGAGAAAAGTTGAGTGTTAATGAAGAAGTGAACTAGGATTGTTTTTTGGTAACACTCAAGAGGAAGGATGACAGAAAGAAAGAGAAAGAAAGAGTGAGAGAAAGAAAGAAAGAGAAAATTTTAAGAGAAAAGATTTTTACTTCAAACCTTCCCTTTATTTACACCAAAGTTATTTACATATTTAAATTAAAATGACTGAAAAAAACAACAAAAGACTAAAGAATAAAGAAAAAAGCTTCATGATTAAAAATTAAACCCATCCGGTAAAGACAGATGTCCAGTAATGACTCCCTACCATGCTGCATTATACATCTTTTATGAGTATAAACTAGACATCAGCTTATAATAAGGCATCATCTGTTGAGCCGGTGACTATTATTTTATTTCTCCTACTAAGCCAGATACTCACTTTAGCTTGACCAAGTAGGACATTTACCAAGAAAAATGTGTTCTTTTTGCAGAACTGTATTTTAGACTAAAGTGTCCATTTTACAAACGCGAACACACCACAGCATACTCGTTAAACACAAAGCCTGGGGCTGCTAACCACTGCTGAACCACACGAAAAAGTGTAATGAGCCTGGGACATGAGTCTCTTCAACCTTACAATAGGGACAGTATTTCTCAACTCTGGGGTCAATGTGTGCTATATGTCTGTTCATAGCCATGCCCCCTTGGATTATACACCACTGCAGAGCACATTTATCCAACTCATCTCTGGCACACCAGCCAGTGATGTCCTGTATAGCACCTTTACACTTACAGCAGACAGAGCTTTTTTGTGAGATCTGTAGAGATGATTGGTTCTTAAAGCACAAAAATGCCATAATCCCGTTTTCTTAGTCCAGGCCTACTCAACTAGCGGTCCGCGGGCTGGTTACGGCCCTTTTGAATTTTTTATGGCCAGCAAGACTGCCAGTAAATCAGTGAGTGATTTGTGTGATATAATAAAATTATGGGTTTTGGTTGTGATTGGCTGGTAGTCCCCCACTACTTTCGCCAATATTGGTTATCTACTGTGCAGTATAAAATTAGCCAGTCCGAGCACAGAAGTTGCCAAATTATTAGCCAATCGCAGCCGAAAGAGCCGGAATTTGTCAGAAAATGGTTGTGTTAAAAGAGAGCGTAGAAGACTGGCAGTAATGAAAGATGAATAGAATCCGGTCACGCACACAGTGAGAGGAAAACCTCTGTAATTTTAACTCTGTGATGTATCTACTCTAAAGAGTTCTCGTTTAGAACTGGTTTTAGAACCCTCCCCGCCAGCAGGAAAGATAGCATGGACAGCACGATATTCTGTGGCCCCCATACCCCCAGTGATTTTTATAATCGGCTCACTTGCTATTGAAGTTGAATAGCCCTGTCCTAGTCCTATCTGACCAAGAAACTGAATCGTCCAAGCTAAGATACGAATCAAAGAGTAGAATCCAAATACAGTAACCCCCCACTTATACGCAGATCAGTTTCACACAGAATGTTTTATATACAAAAAATTTTTTGCAAACCCCCCTGCACACGCGCGGAAAAGGCAGATATCCTCCACATGTTTTTTGCTTTTTGTCCTTGTGCTGGGTTACTAAGCACCACACTCTAACATAAACCCTGCACGAGGCCAAGGGGAGTGGCGGACGAGGCCCAGATGTCACAGCATTTTCCATGGCAATATGTATATGTTTGTGTATTTACGTTCAATCAGACACAGTTTGTAACATAAATATTAATGTAACCTCAGCTACATTTCCAAATAAAAATAACTATAAATGTTTTGGTTCCGTAGAGAGAAACACAAAGTGGTGGGAGGTTTGAAAATAGCCCTTGCTGCTGATTGGCTGCTGCCCTGTGACACATCCCTCGCTGTACGGGTGGTTTGAAAGTAGCTAATCCAAGCATGTTATTTATTTGTCCTTTGTGCTGATTGGCTGCTGCCCAGAATTTCTCCCCTGAAGCGTCTTGAGTGTTCCCATGTTTTTCGTTTTGTTCTTCTTAAAGTCCTGTATTTTTATTACTGTAAATTAAATTCATGGCAAGGAAAATGACATCACATACCAAAGAAAACGCACATGCATGAATTACAGTACAGTCTATGTGGGGTAATATTGGTATTTACATTTTAGCACTGCAGTTCATTGTAAACTACAGTACGTATACGGGTTTACCTTTACATTTTCTATATGGCTAATGAGTTTAAAATGAAATTGAAGTGTTTAGCACCATATTTGTGGGAATATTTAGGGTTACGCTATAAAAATAGGCATTTTTAGGCATTTTTTAACCACAACACAACAATGCGGTATTTCACTATACACGGGTGCTCTTGGAACATAACCCCCACGAAAAGCAGGGGGTTACTGGACTCAAAACTAAGCAAAAGGGGCAAGACAGGAATCATTGTCGAAAAAAGACAGGCAGCGTAAACCAAACCAGACAAATCAAATAACAGGATATAGAAAACGCTCCGTTTGCAATTCACTGGCAATACACAAAGGTAAATGCGGAAGCTGGGGATGTATTTGTCCATGAATCTGAGCGATGTGATTAGAATTGAGGTGAATTAGATCTAGATTTGGAGTTGTTGTGGGGAATAAAGATGGAGTCTGGGTTTAGTGTTCTTACTAGATCTGAATGGGAACCTGGAGTTTGGTGGGAACTGCTGTTCTTTGGAGTTTGTCTGCAGTTTGTCCTTGAATGTACCCAGAAGGGCATTTATCACCTCTGCCAACAGTTTTTCCCCCAGCCGTATAGATCTTGTTTTAATCTCTTGGATCGGCATGGCTGCAGTTTTCAAGTTGTCCATTGATCTCATATGTAAGAGCTTCATTATCCACCACCGATCAGTGCTGGCTATCAGTGCTGGCAAGGTTTATCATGCTGCACTTCATTAGCAGATTGCAGAAGAGAGGCTCTTCACCTGGTTCAGGATTTTTTCTTAGAACCTAACTAATAATTGTTCGCCGAAACCCCTGCGCGAAACCCCTGCGCGAAACCCTAATTTACTAATTTTGTTACATAAATAACGTAAAATTCAGCTAAATTTCCATATAAAATATAACTATGCATCATGCTCCAAATTATTATGCAAATTATGTTAAGATAAAATATTTTGTTTGTCAGTTAAACTCATGGATGGTATTGTGTCTCAGGGCTCTTTGGATCAGTAAAATCAAACTAATTTTATCACTTGTGATAAAATTAGTTTGCCAGGTGAACCCAGTTAAAGGAA
This sequence comes from Brachypetersius gabonensis, assembly GCA_037577145.1. NCBI lineage: Eukaryota > Metazoa > Chordata > Actinopteri > Characiformes > Alestidae > Brachypetersius > Brachypetersius gabonensis. The sequence goes on along the minus strand of JBBJLR010122100.1, from coordinate 11,483 downwards.
AAACTACTGAAGGACATTACAATTTTTTAAGCTGACCATCATTTTCAAGCTATATGGAAAAGAAAAAGGATCTCTCTACTGCCAAAAAGTTGAATGCCTTAGTTATTTGATGAAAACGAATGCATGATCATCGCACTGTTAAGAGATTTATGGCTGATTCAGAGCACACAGGGGTTTGTGCAGATAAAGGCACAGTGAGGAAGGTGTCAGCCAGACAAATACATTGGATTAAGAGAGTAGCTGCTAAACTGGCATTATAAAGCAGCAAACAGGTATTTGAAGCTGCTTGTGCCTCACCAAGGTTATGCATAAACCTTCTATTCAGCCGACCCTAACCAATGCTCACAAGCAGTAACGGCTGCAGTGGGCCCAGAATGACATGAGGACTAACTTCCAAACAGTCTTGTTCAAGTGCAACCCTGGATGGTCCAGATGGATGGGGTCCAGCACAGTTTGATGGTTCCCCTCCTCAAACGTATTCACAAAACCTGACAATTAACTGGGGAGGTGAACCAGGTGTTTCTGAGCAGGGAAATCCCCCAAACCTGCTGGATCACGGCTCTCCAGGACTGGAGTTTGAGACCCTTGGCATAAAAGATGAGAAATTAATCGTGCGGTCCCCATCCTCTCCTGACCTAATTCCATTCAGACCCTATAGAGCAATCCTCAAGCAAAAGATCTATCTGGGTGGGAGGTAGTTTACATCCAAACACCAGCTCTGTGAGAGTATTCTGACGAGTATTTTGTTCTTCTTAAAGCTCTGTATTGAACATGTTTATACGAAAGAAAATGCTCTCTCACTCTTACCATAGTTAACTCTAGCAGAAGAAACTTTTTCATATATGTTTAGGATTAAAAAAAGAGTTTGAAAATCTTTTTGGTCTCTTTATGTGGATAGACCAACAGTGTAAAGTGATTATTTTAAAAATGATCCCAGATAATTCTTTACTAAACATGTTTAACAAAGGCTCTATAGCCAGAGCATAGAGAATAGAGGACAAAGGACAACCTTGCCTAAAACGCAGCTGAGTGGATGACTTTCTTCTTTCCACCTTCTTTCAAAATTCTTCAGACTATAATTTCACATGAAGTAAGCATGTTGCTAAATAAATAAACATGATCAACCTTAATTTTATTTGTTGACATCTAAAGTGTTCCAAATCCAGGTGTTGGATCTATGTTTCACGGTAAAAACAAGTAGTCTATGATGGTACAGCAGATGTATGATTTTACTCATTCAAGTATGTTCATTTAAGCCTTTGCTGGTAATGGTAAGTTTCCAGAGTTAATGCAAAACTTTGCTAGTCCTTCTGTAGCAAAAGCACATTTAATTCCAGTGGAAATCCATAAGAACTGCCATCATGGGATTGATTAACTCATCATAAGAAATAAATAAGTCCAGGGACTTCACATTTGTGGTAGTCTTATACGGCTTTGCTTTTTTTTCCAAGTTAAAGAAGAGTATCTTTCACAACAGTAATCCTGAACACTAAGTAGAGGCCTCTTGACCTTGTTATATAAAAATTCCAAAGCTGTTTCTCCTGCTGGCTAAATTCATTTTTTTAATCATTTTGTCCAAGAACTCCATTCTCTATTACCAAGATTTCCTGTCTTTATTGCTTCTTTAAATTACATTTAACAAACTGCTCACAAAACATTTTTATTTTGGTCCACCATCCCACCACAAAGCTAGATTTTAAGAGAATGTTCCCTTTATTTTCACTGAACTAGAAATTCTGTAATGTAACTATTTTACACTAAAAGGTCAAGAGTGTACTATGACAGCTCCAAAAGATGAAATCCTCTGTCATTAAGTGATGACACCACAGCACACATCCTCTGCATTTAACCCATTCACTAAGTAAAGCAGGGGGCAGCTATGAACACAGCGCTTCACACAGGTACACAGGAACACAGGTACCTCAGAGGTGCCTAGTGGTCTTGGGAATCGAACTCCCTGATCGCAGGGCGAATCCTAACCACTAGGCTACCAGCTGCCCTGTGGACTTTTTAAAGTGGTGATTGATTCTGTCTGGCCTTGTTGCTCTAACACTACTCTTAGAGAGAGAGAGAGAGAGAGAGAGAGAGAGAGAGAGAGAGAGAACAGAGGAAGAAAGAGGGGGAAGATGTGAAAGAAAGAGAGGAGAAGGTTATAGACAGGATAAAAGAAAAGAGTACTGCATATAGCCAGGAATTTAGATAAAAGAGCAATAAACAGAGTGATAGATAATAAAAAGGGAGTTAGAAAGGAAGAGGGTCTGAAAGACAGGGAGAGAAAAAGAAAGAGAATGAAAGAGTGGGAGAGAAGTGAGAGAGAGAGAAATAGAAAGAGAGGACGGGAAAAGAGTAAGAGAAAAATAAACTTAAAAAGAGAGAGAGGCAGAGAGACAGAGACCTGGAGCTGTGTGGAGTGTTTTTTCTGCTCTGTTCACTCTAATGTGAATGATTAGTGCGTGGCTAAATTTGATTAGCCCCTCTCTCTCGCCTCTAATTGAAAAGGCTTCACCGTGCAGAATCAATATCACACACTTTAACATGCACACATACACACCCACCCACACACATGCGCACTCTGGATATGGCCATGAGAACCTGCAGCCCATCAGCCACCAGCGAGCCTCACACACAGGTTGCAGAGGGATGTCTGATGATTGACTATTCATTAAAACCTCCGGCGCATCCACAGAGTGAGGCTCTCTGATCGCAGCAGGAGGCCGGAAAGGAGGCAGACAGCTCCAAAGTGGTCCAGCATGTCCAAAAGATCCACAGCAGAGTGAGTTACAGTATAGCTAGCTCTGCCCACACCATCTTACATGCTCTAGATGTCTTTTTTTGGCAAATCTTCCTTAATAAGCATTAAACCCAGCATTGTGTAGCATTGTTGGCTTGATGTTAACACAGGAAAATGCATATAGATGCTGGTAGAAAGTAACCTTATCACTGTGGTGGTAACATGACACACTATATGTAATGTGATCTCTCTATTAAATGCTGTATTCCAATGGAATTATGATCATTTTATTAATACAACAGTGTAACTGATATACAATGATGGCATGATATTCTGCAGCAACCCATGATTGGCAACAATAACACTTTAAATGAATCATATTTCTTGGTTTAAGAAGAGATATCTTCTGTTGCGACTACAATTTGTGTATTTCGTCACAGTTTATGTTGAAAACTTTGTATAAAAGTTGAGATCTGAGGCAAATTCCCAGCATTGTCTGTACAGTCTAAAATACAATTTCACACATTTCCACCCATCTATAGCTGACAGACAGAGTGCCTCTGCTATAAAAGATGGAAAACACCACTTTTTTATACATACAGTATGTAAAACATGTGGACCTCACTCGCTTGTTCACATTTAGCAGTCTGCCAAAAAAAGGCATCTAGAGCATGTAAGATGGTGTGGGCAGAGCTAGCTATACTGTAACTCATTCTGCTGTGGATGAACGACCCAGCAGGATAAGCCCAACAGAACTGGCACTCACCCAGAGACTCTTCGACATTTCCTTAAACTCCTGGGAAGGACAGGAGGTGAGGAGACAGACTTCGTGGAAGCCAAACCTGCAGCCTCCTTGGTAGGTATGAGGAAGGCTATGTGAAAAAAGTAGCTTTATTTGGGGTAATCCAAACACAGGCAGGTTTGTACCCAAGTCCACAAAACCAGAACACAGAGTAAAACCAAGAAAAACGACTCAAAGCTCAACTAGAAATACAGAGCCATTTGCCACAGTTCTCTGAAGGGTGCAGGTGTGTTTGTTTAGGCACAGTGGAGCCATGGTAGTGCTGAAGGTGGAGCTGTAGCAGGACACTCCAAGAAAGTGGAGGCCATGAGGAAGTGGCTCTTTCATTGTGATTTGCATTTTATGAAACGTTATTGTTTCCACAGTCTTGCTTTTGCAGGAAGAAGAACCATCCTTTATAGTTTTGCTGTTTTTGTCAATGATTTTAAAGAAAATCTCTAGCCAGTCCATACAGAAAAGATGTAATTTAAAATTGAATAATTTAAATGGTTGTGTTTATTTGTTGTTTATTGAAAGAAATGACATTGCAGATTTCACACTTTATCACCTTTTTTTTTTTACTGAAACATTAGAAGTGCAAACTTGAATCTGTTGATGAAACGTGAAAATCAAATTTTCCTGCACCATCGACAGTAGTTCCAGGCTGAAGCTCTACAGCAGCCACTGTGCATCACTCTGATAGAGTTAAATCAATATATAAAGAAACTGCAGAATTATCGATATTATAAATTACCTTCTAATTACCTTCATTATTTCCAATGATACACCTAGATTACAATATATGGATTTAGAGAATGGAACACAATCTATATATCGCATGTGATGCATTTGCTAAATTTGCAGATGATAAATATGATTCATTATTGCCATTAATTGTTGTGAGTAATCACAAAATATTATCTCATTTAATTATTTTAACAGTTTTTATTATAATGTGACTTTGCAGAAAAAAAAATGTTATAGCTGTTAAGTATACGTTAAGCCTAACAGAGTTCATCTGAAGGCCAGAGAGAGAGACAGAGAGAGAGAGCTGCACTCGTAAAAAAGTACTATTTCTTTTTACCCATTTTGCCGCTATCCATTTTCATGTTAACAAGAAGTTATGAAGAAGATGTGTAAAGTTGTGTGTGTCTGTGTGTCTGTGTTTGCCAGCTCTTAGGGGGTTGGATCCGTCTCTCGCTCTCGACTGCCTCCAAGTGCTTAGGTAATCATAATTTAGCTTCCAATTACGGGCCTCAACCAGACAATTAAAGCTCAACTTCAGACGTCCATATCAGCCCCCATCTGCCGAGGCATCACTCTCATTTCAGCTTATCTGATAATGAGCGCAGGAACTTCAAAAGTCATCACACTAACCCGCTCAGAGCAATGTGGCTGGCAGAGGCTCTTTCAGATCTGTTGAATGACCTATCCAGGTTCTACCCATTAATGTTTTCGTCCATAGGTACTGTTGCTTACTTGGACAAGCTGAATGGAGCATTTCCAGGACTACCTTTCTGAGTGATGCTACACCACAGCAAACATTCCCGGCTATAAGGCCTCTCGGGTGGGTCCCATAAGCATTGCTGTACTGTAGCTATGAGACCTCCAAACCTGAGAGTGACCTTTCACCATGGCTGAGGACTCCTTTCGGGACAACAAAGCTTCCCAGCCTAGCCACATAATGTTGTGCCACAGAGGCCTCCGGAGCTAGGAGGGACCTTCTATCACAGCTAAGGACTCTTTCCAAGCCACAAAGCTTCCCAGGAGATAAGCATTGCGACACTGTAGAAAGCTTTCAGGTCTGAAAGTGACCTTTCCCCACAGCTAAGGGCTAATTTTTGGGTACATAGGTTCCCAGGCCACCCACCGGGCGATGCTATACCTCGTACGGCTTCCAAGGCTGGGATAGACTTTCCACCGCAGCCAAGGACACTTCTGGCTGTCCTTCCCTTTATATCGTGGTCTGGGGAGTTTTCCCTCTGCCAGCTGGGGAACTGTCTCTGTGTGTGTTTGTGAGTGTGTGTGTGTGTGTTGGGGGTTGTTTTGTTTATTGTTTTGTTATTCCTCAACTCTGGATAAAAGGGGGGGGTTACATCAGGGAGAACAGCTGACAAAACAATATGCAGGCAACAATATACATATCCATAATGTCGACCACCACGAGTGCTAATAGCCAACATGGTGTTGGTGGAGATGGAGATACTGCTGGCAGAAATAGAAATAGAGGGGGAAGGCAGGATGGGAAAGTTTAAGTGAGGGTAGGAACTTTAAATGTGGCCAGTGTGACTGGTAAAGGGAGAGAGCTAGCTGATATGATGGAGACGAGGAAGTTTGATATATTGTTCATGTGAGAGACCAGATGGAAGGAGCTATGGCCAGGTGTTCTACCATAGTGCAGATGGGAGATAAAACAGGGTAGAAGTCAACCTGAAGGAAGAGTGTGTCAAGAGTGTTTTGGTAGTGAAAAGAGGATCAGAGTGATGAGAATGAAGCTGGAAACTGAAGGTGTGATGATGAATGTTTTCCCACATGTTGGGTGTGAGAAAATCTGGAGTGAGCTGGATGAAGTAGTGGACAGCATACCCAGAGGAGAGAGAGTGGTGATTGGAGCAGACTTCAATGGGCATGTTATTGAAGGGAACAGAGGTGATAAAGAGGTGATGGGTAGGTATGGTATCAAAGAGAGGAATGTAGAAAGTCCAGGGAGGAGAAAAGGACCTATAGCCACTGGCTAGGCAACAGGGGCCAAGCTGGCAAAAATATGCCGCAAGTTAGGGTGATAAAGGATAAAGATGGAAATATACTTACAAGCAAGAGGAGTATGTCTAGCAGATGGAAGAAGTAGTCTGAGGGGTAATGAATGAAAAATGAGAAAGAGAAAATGTTGGATAATGTGTGGATAGTGAATTATGAGGTGCAGAGAATTACCAAGGAGGAAGAAAGGACAGCCATGAAGAATGATGGAAAGTCTGTTGCTCCAGATGAGATGGCATCTTAGATGAGATGGCAATGTAGTTTTTAACCAGATTATGTAACACAAACTTGGAAACTGAGGGGATACCATGGGAGTGGAGAAGAAGGTAGTGGTACTGGTAGTGATTTTCAAGAATGAGGCTGATGTGTAGTTACTATAGGGTCAGTTCAGAATAACGTGCTGCAGAAGAGAAACATTACAGGCTGGGTCGAAAGTTGCAGGAGTGATCTGTGACAGATGAGGAACAAGAGTGAAAGGGAAGGTTGAAAAGGTAGTGGTGAGACCAGCTACATTACATCGATTAAAGGTAGGTGGTAGAGATGTTAAGATTTTTGTTGAGAGTGAAGAGTATGGACAAGATTAAGTTGGGAAGGTGAGTTTGCTTTCATTTGGACATGTGCAAAGGTGATATGCTGAGAATATGTGGAGAAGGATTATGAGGATGGAGCTGCCAAGCAAGAGAAAGGCCTGAGGGGAAGTTTGTGGATGTGGTGAGAGAGGGCATGAAGGTGGCTGGTGTGAAAGAGGGAGATGCAGAGGACAGAAAGAGATGGAAACAGATGGGAGCAGCTATTTCTATTTCTGCCAGCAGTATCTCAATCTCCACCAACACCATGTTGGCTATTAGCACTCGTGGTGGTCGACATTATGGATATCTATATTGTTGCCTGCATATTGTTTTGTCAGCTGTTCTCCCTGACGTAAGAAGAAAAAGAAGAAGAAGAATCTGTTACTGTTATAAAGCATACTTGAGGTTTAAAAAGTGTAGTATTAATTAGACATATTACTAATCAATGTTTACTATTTGAACTAAGCTGCAATTCTGAATTTGACTGCTTTCTTTCTGTAGGAAACTGTGAGAATGCCCCACAGAAGACTGGATATCATTGTTTCATTACATGGTTGCTGTGGCCGGCAATGGTGCAGTAAAGGACAAGGATACAGTTCAGGGTAACACAGAGACACACACACCTGGGGAAAAGTCCTTTGTTTTCATAATCACACACTCAAAATGAAAAAAAAAACTCAACACGCACACACACATGACAGAAACACACCTGTGAAATATTCACATTTTTCCTTAACACACACACACACACGGTCTCAGTGTCCCAAGGGTTAGTGGGTAATGGGTACTTTAACCAGCGGAGTCAGACGGGGCACCCAGCCCATTACTCTTCCCAGCCTTAATGGCATAATCACTCAATGGAGCAGCAGCCAACGCTAGCTGTGAGCTAATGCTAAGAAAAGCGTGCTGTTCTGTTCATCTTTCTTGGAAATTTTCGACACTCGATTTAGTATGTCAAGCTAAAGCTAATGCAGTGTTTGTTGGGGCAAAGGTTTCACAGGGGGATTATTCAAAACAAGGCACACACTCGCCATCCACTTTATTGGAAACACCTGCCTTGCGCTTCCAGCTACTGGCCACTTTATTAGAAACACCTACTAACATTAGCTACCAATATTAGCTGCATCACATTCACACTTCCTTGACCCTACCTGCAGGAGGGCAGAGAATACGAGGGGAGGGCTGAAAGAAAGGGGAAAGGAGGGACATCAGAAGAGAGGAATAAAGAGCACTTTGTGTCTTGTGTCTTAGCAGCACACATACATACACACACACACACACACACACACACACACACACACACACACACACACACAAAACATCTAGAAAACTGTCTCCAATTTTCTCTTCCACTCAGACAGGAAAGGTTTGATTTTCCTGTGCCATCACTCTGAATACAGTCACATACATTACTCACACACATATGCTTATCCCTCAGAGCTTCAGCCTCTGCCTCCTCCTCCTCATCATTTTCCTCACAAACATACACACACAGTAATCCTCCGACTGAGTGGTGGACTGTAAACTCCACATTCTCTCTGCAAGCTGTTCTCCTAGCTTTCACTTTTGATCCATTTTTCTCTCTCTCTCGCTCTCTTGCTCTCTCACTCTCTCACTCTGGGTTGACTCATAACTGTGTTCTGCACATGAAAATGTACTATTATTTGAAGGAGAGACACAGAGAGGCACTGCCATCCTCCAATAACCCTTTTGGGAGGCAGATGATGAGGAAGCTGGTGCTCATGAAGATTAATGACTGGGTGAGAAACTCTCAGTGTCTTTGTAACCTGCACTAACTCAGTGCATGCTGTGCATTCAATAGACTCTACACCAATTATATTACATCCCCCTTGTGTTTCCACTCTCTGGCCACTTTATTAGAAACATCTAGTGCTTCCACTCACTGGACACTTTATTACAAACACCTGTCTTCTAAATGTAAATATTAAGTCCTGTTGTGTGTTTCCCATGAAACGATGACCCTGAGCAGGACACAGGTGTGCTGAATCGGGTGATAGTCTGCTTTTCTTTCCCTTTTCATTAAATGTCGGCAACACTGAGGTACTGTGTGTACTTAAACAAAGCCAAGGGCAACTTCTATATAAGTCACAATAGACATAATGTGTCTGGCAAAAAGGGCACAGATAACAGACATAGGAGAAATGCGTCATCAGAGAGAGAATGGAAAAATGACTGCAGGGTGAAGGTTACACTTCTTCCCTCCTGCAACGTGAGAAGGAGGCTATTTCAGACTGCAACATGAAAAAGAACCGGAACTAAAGACCATTCTGAGCAGTTCAGATACAGACTCTACAGCGCCCCCAACACTCACCAATCATATGAAATTACTGTGTGTATGTTTGTGTGTATATTTTATACGACATGATGATGATGCACTTCTTCATATTACGCTTGTTCTTGGACACAGCCTCAGAGTTTCTGTATTTTTCACAGACTGATGGTATATTTATTTACTTTGAATCTCTGCTGATCTTTTGCACATGCTGATGTTAAAAATGACCACATTGCATATTTTCCTTCTAGTTTAGAGTTTGTATTTATAGTTTATTTCTATATGTTTACTCTTAGGCAACACCATCTCGTCTCACTATGTGTGTGTATACAGTTGAGATGACAAAGTTCACTTTGACTTTGTCTTTGACTTAAATAATGTCAGACATTATGGTACGTTCTATACGGAAACACCTATAACTGGCTAACTGGGCTCTCCACACTGTAGTCTTGGGCATTAAATATGATCAACACTGAGGACTTGCGCACCCAGACAGGGTCATCCACGGAGGACAAATGCAGGTCATCGGTTCTGAGGTCCAGAGCAACTTATCTGTGGTCTTCTGTCTTTAACCCACAAGCTGAGTGTGGACGATCAGTGGCAGACCGGAAATTCCATGACTGAAAATTTCATGTTATTCATCGCCAAAGGCAGCAGCAGAACCTTGGAACAGTCAGCGAAACATTCTGTCAAGAGTCACATTTTTCCCAACCTTCTGGAGGAGTAAACTGACTGGCCAGTTTATTAAAACACAGGCTAAGGCCATTGCAGGAATGCCACTGTCAGTAATCTAGTGATGCTGTTGCCATGGCAACATTTACAAGGCCACATGCCGCCACATGACACGACCTCCTAAACCCCCTGGCCCGTGCTATTTGCTTTTTAAAGAGCTTGGACAGCCAACTTGCGTTTCTGTGGATTTTTTAAGGGCAGACGCAGTGATTTTGATGAGGGATTAAGGCACCTCGTTTAACCTCATTTTCCATTTCCTCCTCACCTTAACGTCGCTGATGGAGCTACTGAAGGATTCGTACTCCAGAAAGAGCTGCCAAATCTGAAAACAGGTCCAAAGCAATAAACACACAATCTGTGTGTGTGTGTGTCTGTGTGCGTGTGCGTGTGCGTGTGTGTGTGTGTGTGTGTTTGTGTGTGTGTGTGTCTGTGTGTCTGTGTGCGTGTGTGTGTGTCTGTGTGTCTGTGTGTAGAGTGAGAGACAGAGATGCAGAGAGAGATGAAGATGACAAGAAGGTGAGGTAGACAGCAGGAAAAGCAATATAAAACATCACTGTGCAGACAATGCACTACTGTTCTATCTTTCGTTACACTTTTCTACACACAGCTGAGGTCCTTTGCCAGCGTCTTTCTCAAATTTTCCATTCCATCTTAAACAATGCCGGATGGCTTCTTATTTGCCAGTGTTAGTCTACAGTAAAGGATTAGGCATGAAGATGGCTTTTTCCTGCTCGCCAGCTTCTTGTTGGAATTTTTGTTCCACCTTAAATGGTGTGACAGTTAAATGGTGCAGCCCCTGAGGTGCCACAATTTAACAGCTGCACTATTTAAGGTGGAACTGAAAATTCCAAGAAAAACATGCAGAGCATGGAGCCAGTTTCAGCCTCCACTGTTCTACTTTCCCTCTCTCTCTCTCTCTCTCTCTCTCTCTCTCTCTCTCTCTCTCTCTCTCTCTCTCTCTCTCTCTCTCTCTCTCTGTTTTTACTGCAGACTGAACCATTTCACACCCAGGTTTTGGAACACAGGTTTCCCTTTGGCAGTGGACAGCTTTTAGCATGCCAGTAGCGCACACACGTACACACACACACACACACACACAAACACACACACACACACGTTGCAAATCTACCTTCGAGTCAAAAACAGAAACAGAAGCCAATCCCCCAAACACTGTTGCTCACCCGCATGGGCTCACAAACACTGTTACCTACACTCTCGGCCAGAAAAAACACAACAAAGTATTATTATGTGTTAAACATCCAGTTTGGTTGTGCAGGATTTTGGAGCTATGAGATATATGCTGAATAAATATGCAGACAATACATAAATAAATGTATAAACAACCACACAACTCACTGCAAATGAGGGAAAACAATTTTTCTTTTTACTATACCCAATTTTACATAGCTGCGATTTTTTAAATATATTGTTATTATTATTACAGTAATGGAAGCCGTTCCCTCTCCCTGTGTGACAGCCTCACTCTTTAGCAAGAAAAAGTATGTGAGAGAAAAAGGAACAGGAAAAGTGTATGAGAGTTTGACTAGAGTGTGTGTGTGTGTGTGTGTGTGTGTGTGTGTGTGTGTGTGTGTGTGTGTGTGTGTGTGTGTGTGTGTGTGT
>JBBJLR010122093.1:0-19071 GCA_037577145.1 Brachypetersius gabonensis | reverse complement strand
CCCGCCCACTTAAATTTCCCAGTCCCGCCCACTCCCGCTTACATTTTTCCAGTCCCGTCCCAATCCCGTTTTTAAAAATGATTGTTTCCGTCCCGCGGGATTCCCGAAAAAATGTCAGCCTCTAATGTGTACACAGCTGCTGGTAACAATAAAGTAACCTTGAACAGTATGATTTAAATTCTTTATTTATTTCTATATCTCAAAAATAAGACATTTTACAATACATTAATAGAACTTCAACAATAAAAAGGTCTAAAACGAAACAAAAAACAAACAAACAAAACAAAAAAAACCCACACACTTGCCATTTGCCGCACTTTTGGCTTGGCATGCGTGCAGCTTGGCCACTCTCTGCCCTCCCTGAGGTTTTTCCTTTTCCTTGTACAGGAGGAAACTATCATAAAAGGTCTCCTGGGTTCAAAGACCTTGTGTTCTTTTATTGGTTTGTTTCTAAGACCTAAAATAAAAGAAATCTGGGCATTTTTGTTCTTTAGGAGCATTTGCATGTGAAGCCATTTTTAAACCCCAGTAGCTGTGTTACTAACTAATAATAGTTTATGTGACACAGGAACACCAAACAAAGTTCAGCATGACGCCTGACACCTTGAGCATCAACACAAACATACAAGTTCTTAGGCCGTTTGATGACAATTTATTATTTGTTGCGCTGCCAGCAAGGATCTCATATTCTAAGAGCAAAAAAAAAAAAAATTAAACATGAGAAGATGCTGCCAACTTCACGTCGCTGGTAAACGCTAACTGCTGAAGACACGCATGCGGAGAGCAGTTCATGATAATTCCTTAACAGGAGTTACATTCACTTTTTCTCCTCAAACAGCATCCAGCTGTGTTCCAGTTGACAAAGTTCCACACTTCATAGAACCAGAGAACAATATTGGAGTACCAGACCCTCAAAAAATGAACATCTGCTGGTTGGAGCCACATTCAGGGATCCCTGTGTAGCTGTGAAGTTCCTAGATATGAACCTTACCAGTCGTTCACATTGGCTTTCTCTTCAGACCGAACACTGCAATGATCAGAACCAACTCACAGAGAGAAGGAATCACACTGAGAAAGAGACAGAGAGAAAGAATGAGAGAGAAAGAGGGGGAGAAAGGGAGAAAGAGAGAATGATAGAGAGAGAGTAAGACAGAGAGAGAGACAAAGTGGGAGAAAGAGACAGACAGAGGGAGAGAGACAGAGGAGAACAGAAAGAGAGGGAGGGAGAAAGAGGAGGAGTAGGAGTGGAAGAGAAACAGAGGGGGAGAAAGAGACAGCAAGAGACAGACAGAAGGAGAGGGCGAGAGAGAGAGAGAGACAGGAGGAGAGGGAGACAGAGAGAGAAAGAAAGAGTGGGACAGAAGCAGAGAAAAAAAGAGAGAGAGGGAGAGAGATCAACAGAGGTAGAGAAATAGAGAAAGAGAGAGAGAGACACAGAGAGAGAGAAACAGGTAAGAATAAAGGTTAAATTAATCACTCTTTAAATTTCCACTCTACAATAGACCAGCCAAATTGTGGTACTTCGGAACTGGAGCTACAAGGCTAATGTTGCTAATGCTAAATATAGCCACCCAAATCTTTTCACATACAACTCCTCTGGAACGACTCAAACTTGTGTGTGTGGTTTAGGACACAGTACGACTGTGTGTAAGTATGAGATATGTAAAGCAGTATTGGCTGATTGATTATGTAATTGGAAGGTAGAAAAAATTTGATTTTTCATTGAACATTTCCTTTAAATCGTGTGTTTCTGGTGTAAAACTGCATATAAACAAGCTGTCATTTGACCTCTTACCTGCAGGGGGCGAAAATGATCCAATAGGTCCAGCATTCCCACTGCTGGAAGACGAAGAAGGACAGACTGACGGAGGCGCTGCAGTGAGACGCCACAGCTGGAGGTCAGGAGGTCAGGAAAGTCAACAGACACGCTGTACACGCTGTACACGCTACACCTTTCATAGCCACGTGGAATATTACAGTAGACTCATAACTCATAGAAAAAATTATGATAACCTAATTATGAAGACACAGAACACTCCACTCCAACTGTGACCTGAACAGACTATAATACACCACATAGTTATAGCATGTATGCCATGGTTTTCAGCTTTCCTATATTTATACATGAATTATATATTATTTATAAAATAAAAAAAGTATATACAGTAATGTGCAAAACTCATATTTTCCTTCTATCAAGCCAGGGCTGGTTGAAAAACCGTTTTATTAAAATGAAAAGAAGTACTCAGATTTTTGTATTGTGGTTTGGAGTACTTTTATTTAAGAAAATTAGTTTTGTTATTGTTATCGCTATTAGTATCAAATTCTGCCCTGGGTTTTAACTAATTAATAATCCAAAGGAAAAATCCACAAACACTTAAAGGTCATGCAGATTCATTAGCAATTTCATAATGCATCCACCTTGATTATTAAAAAATATCAATATCGGTGCTACTGGCCAAGTATTTCTTAGGTATCGAATAGATACCAAATATTGTAATATCACACACCACTTGTTTACAACCTGGGTGTCACTATTGATGTCTCTCAGTCCTGTCATTTTGCCTTACAACAATCAGGCCATACCTGACTCAGTGTGCCACCCAACTCCTGGTACAAGCCATGGTTATATCTCACCTCAATTACTGCAATAATGGGTCTCCCAGCTTATCGCTAAGACCCTTAAAGCTGCTTCAGAATGCAGCAGCTTGACTGGTCTTCAACCAACCCAAAATGGTCACATGTCACCCCACTGACCTACACTGGCTATCCATGGCTGACCCAAGTCACCAAGTTGTGCCTACAGAGTGACACCCAGCTATCTTAACCCTTTCATTCAGACTTACAATCCTATTCACTGCCTCCGATGCTCCAAAGAACATTAAGTAGCTCTGTCATCCCTACACACAAGACAAACCCAGTCCAGACTCTTCTCTTTTGTGGCTCCCTGCTGGTGGAATGAGCTGCCTAAGCTGACCAGAGTAGCAGAATCATTCTCTATCTTCAAAAACATCATGAAGACTCCTCTGTTCAGAAAGCATATACCTTCTTGCAGTATTTCCTACATAAAGATTTTAGTACTTAAGAACTCTCCTCTGGTATTCACACAATCCTGAAACTTGAGCGTTTGCTCAAATTCTAAGTTGCTTTGGATGCAGCATCCACCAAATTAATGTAATGTAAAGGCTTAAACCAGTAAACATAAATAAATAAAGGGCTAAAGACTTGCACTGCACTGTATTTCCATGTGTATGTATATATCATTTGTATTCGACTGCAGGCTAATTGCAGTGTTGGGTTGTGGAGTTCTCTAGAGTGATGGAGCTTCATCCAAAACTAATGCTCTTTGGGCTACAAGCCAATGCTCACAGCAATGTTCTAACCTACGTTCAGAATAACAGAGGCTGTTGCTACATTTTTGTGTGTGTCTGATTTTGTGAATAGACAGCAGTAAAGATACACAGGAGTCCTTGGTTACTGTTGAACATCGAAACTCCAGAGACGAATCCAAGCAATTCAACAGCAAACAGGCCGAGAGTTACAGAGAGACCTACAACCAACCTGAGAGGGAGAGGGGGTTAGGGAGGAAAGGGGTTTGAGAGAGAGATAGAGAGGAGGCGAGAGACTGACTATTCAAAACTCATACAGTCAAGACACATCAAATAAATTAAAAAAAATATACAAATGTCTGGTCAAGATTGAAGGTCAAGATAAAAACAAAGCAAAACATGTAAAACACCATCTCCTTTATGTAAGGCACATAAAACACCATCCTGTCCCCAAACCTCTGAAAAGTTATAAGTCATTTTAAAGTAAGTGTGTTCTACTTTTAGCCTTCTCAGGGGAAGAACCTGGTCCCAACA
Organism: Brachypetersius gabonensis; assembly: GCA_037577145.1. Lineage (NCBI taxonomy): Eukaryota > Metazoa > Chordata > Actinopteri > Characiformes > Alestidae > Brachypetersius > Brachypetersius gabonensis. The sequence goes on along the minus strand of JBBJLR010122093.1, from coordinate 15,208 downwards.
AACCCAACCACTTAATATCCTGCTGCACACTCAGTGATTTAAAGTTTGCGACCTTCACACACAGTTCCTACAGAATCGATTTCAATGTTCCATCAAGATCTATGGGCTGTGGCGCAGGGAAGGAGAGCAGTGAACCCTACTTCTCTTGATGGTTAACCACATCCGGAGAAACCTTAATTTCGACGAAGCAAAAATACGCCTCCACACCCGATGGTGCTTCTGGAGAACACTCCAGCTCAGGTGCCTCCCTGAATTCTCCAGTCAGGGCTGAGAATCCTCTCAGCTGTCTGGATCTCACATCAGTTGTCGTGAACAGCTCGTCCTCCATGCTCCAGGAAACTCCATCCCTGAGACTCCCCAGCTTAGTCAGACCAGCTCTTTTGAAGCAGGCCTTTGTGGCTAGAAATGTCAGTGCACTAGTCTGAATCAGGTTGTTGTAAAATAGCAGATCCTTACTGGGGACACTGAGAAGCAGTCCTGCATACTTTTAAAAATGAAAACCATGCTTTTAAAATATCCACTGGATCCAAAAAGGATGGTCTGTCATACCCGATATCCTTCACCCATATTAAGTCTTGCTGTTACAACAGCTGCTTTGCCGCTTAGATGTGGAACGCCTGCAATCGGCTGTGCAAATCAATGAGTCCCTGCCTCCCCTACTGCACAGGTAGCTAGAGGACATGAGCCAAGGTCCAGTGTTCTCCTGACCAGAAAACGTCCAATAATCTCCTCTGTATCACCTCCACCAGAGAGGGGAGTGGTTCCAGAGCCATAAACATATGCCACAGCGATATATGAGGCGATCAGGTTGTTGGTAACCAGAACTCTCCCCCTATAGGACAGCTGGGGCATGACCCAACTCCAGTTAGACAACTTGGCATACACTTTTTCAGCTGCTCCCTCCCAGTTCTTCTTCTAATATTCTTTACTTCCTAAAAACACATCCATTCATTTAAGGCCTGCCCATTTCCACTGCAGACCACCAAGTAAGATGGGGGGCCCATCACTTTCACAGAAGAAGCCCTGCCAAATATGTTTAAACTCCTCTATGAAACCTGTATATATTCATTCTACCCGATAAACTCAGCTTAATACATTACCCTTAAAATATCGCTGTTATCCCTGTATAGACTGTACTGTTATTAATGCACGGGGATTTTCTTTGGTATGTGCTGTTGTTTACTTTGATAATTGCAGGTAAATTATTCGGGTAGACCTTACAGCCGCCATCCCACCACCTTCCCCTATAAACCACCATCAGCAGATGAATAACCCAATGCAAACCGATCAAAAAACTCTCCAACTGTCTGTGCTAAACCAAAAAGAAAACTGGAATTCATGCCACAGAAGTCAGAAAAATGTACAGAAAACACACCAAATACTCACCCTCTCACCACACACCCTTACAAGCTCCCACAATACTCCCAACATGCACCAAGACAGGTAGGGAGACAGGTAGAGAAAGAAAGGAGAATGTAAGCAAGCAAGAGGGAGAGCTAGAGAGAGAGAATGACAGAGAGTGAGAGCTAGAGAGAAGAAGAAAAAATTGAAAGGGAGAGAGAAAGAATCTTCCAACATGCACTTGTTTAAGTTAGAAAACACAGAGCAGTGCATAAGTCACTGATGCTCATGTCTGTTTTTACCGAATGTCCTCTGTCCTGTACTGGTCCTCAGTGAAGTCCAACGGCAAGCAGGCCCTCACATTATTGTGCTGAAAAACACAGTAGAAATCAGCTGAATGGAGAGGGCAGGGTGAACACAGCTCACCGCATTCAACCTGACTTCAGTAGATAGAGGAGTCTCACCCGTGACCAGAAGATGGTGATGACAATAACAAGGTGTGCGGTCAGTGTGAGGAACCGAGCAGGCACAAGGCTGTTTATCGCCGACATCTCAAATCTATATGAGTCTAATAAAACACCAGTGGGCAAAATTCAGGAGACGGGACAACTGCACTGCCTGACATCATACAAAAACGGCTTGACAGCATCTGTACCTTCATAAATATCAGAATGTGCTTCACTAAAAGGACATAGACTTCTAGAAACAACAAATCAGACTAACAGAGAAGATCACCAGCTCATTAGGGCCGCTGTACTACAAGTTCTGCTATAGCTACAATGCACTAGCTATGCATTTTAGAATTTGCACAACAGATGTCTTCTACACCACAAGTATGGATTAGCTTTGCATTCCTAAAAGGAAAGTATATACCAGCTAAGCCTTTTGGATCACAGGTATTGAGTAGTAAGTTCTAGAACAAAAGTGCACATCACTAAAGCCAACAAGATCACAAGTATGCTTTAGCCAGAGCTCTAGAACATGAATGTGCAAAGGCTAAGCCTTCTAGATTTTAAGTATGCACTAGCTATGACTTCTATAACAAAGTTGTTTGTCAGCCAAGCCTTGCAGAACAAAATTATGCCCTAGCTACGTGTGCACTGCTTACAGATTCCAGACAAAAGTCGACACCAGATCATCCGTACACACGAGCTACGAGTTCAAGAGAGCATACCAACCAAGCTTTCAAGATCATAAGCTAGCGCTTTTTACAAGTTATAGAAATAAAAGTACACACCGCTTAAGTCCACTAGATCACTAGTATCACAGTAGCCACGACTCTACAAGTGTGCACTAAGTAAGCCTTCAAGACCTCAAGTAACCAGGCAGTGCTCTAGTTAGAATACAGCTGGTCTCCAGCATAAAGAAAAAGGTTTCTAGAATCTAAATCCTGTCGATAGAAACACACGGGAGTGATGTTTTCTAGGGGTCCAGGTTGTCGACTGGAGCCACCACTCTCTCGGCTTTAACGTTAGTTAGTAAACAAGACCATCCCAGACTGTATTCATGAAGCCTCTGTGTGGTTTTCAGGGTATCAGGGCGGGGTGTCGTTACCACAGCAACCCACTCTTCACCGCAAACGCCGCAGCTCCTCCCCCTGCTGGACTGGAGGACGCTGAAGAGCTTTTTGTTTTGTTTATAAAACTAGATGTGTATATATATATATATATATTTCATTTTCTTAAGTGATATGAAGTATTGTTTAAAATCATTAATGAAGCATGTAAAAGACAGTTTGCTATTTCTCCACGTACTACAGTGTACATGGTGTTTATCTAAGAGAATGTCAATTATATCAGAGACCATCAGAGATGGAAGTTATTTGTGTAGAAAATAATATGAAATTTGTCAAAGTGAGGGAGATCAAGTGTTATAACGTCTCACAAGTTGAATCACAAAATGAATACAGATCCAAATCAAAGTTTGCCAACGGATATATTTTATTAATTTCTTTAATTTTGGGGGAAACAAGCCACTCAACCAATTTAGAAAAGGTCTTTTCCATAATCAACTGATCCCCATTACTTGCAACGGTTTTCCTGATTTATACTCGTGTATAATAATAAATGTAAAATATTATTACATTTACTATAATTTAGATGACAATTTCCCATTTTTAAGTTTGGCAACACTGGTTTAACTTCTGAATATAACATGATGTTGTATCTTAACTGTCCAATGGGATTGCATGACAAACCTGCTTGTATTCTTTTAGTGTAAACCCTAATTTATATTTCTTCAAAAAAAGACATATAATGTAAAAAAAAAAAGGCATATAATCTAACAGATTACTTTCTGAGTCCAACAAATCTGTTACAAATGCAATATCACTCTCAAACAAGTTTCTCAAAGTCGCATTTTAATAGAAACTCAATAGAAACCTAATTCTTTAAATATAGATATTCTGCCGTTACATGCTGCCACTCACGACTGGCTGCCATATATGTCCGTGTAGCCTGTGTAGACCCAGATGGTGAAGACCACTACGCACCACTTTAGGAACCTCCAAGGCGATGAGGTGCAGGTCGGCACAGGGGTTCAAACTTGTCCGTAGTGAAAGGCCATGAGCTCTCCACATCAGCCGTATGTTGCTGCCTGTGTCCACTGCCTCAAATGGGCCGGACTGTTCCACTTCAGCTCAGACAGGGTCTCATCCCATTCTTGGGATTTTTGTCCCACATAGAGGGTTAAAAGCTCTACTAAATGTGTACATTTATCACAAAGATCTCTGCGTCTATCATTCTTCAGCTAATGTAGAACATGCTTTGAGTCTGAGGAGCTTGGTAGAGAAACTTGATCTTGTCAAGAATCTTTATTTATTTATTGGGTTTTTATTTTTTTTACGATCATTTATTCGTATTTTTTAGTCTATATCTTTATTTTCTGTTGTGTTTTCCGCATAGACATGTCTGTTTCCCACGTGATCTACCTACGGCAAGCCTAGAATTAAGGGTTTGACATGAAAGCATGCTACTGGCTCATCCTAATGATTGAGCACAAAAACAGTTTACTAACTGTTTAGTGTTTGTTGGTTCAGTATGTGGATACGAGAATCTAGAGTGACAAAAGTGCACTCCAGACCTTCAAAGAAATCTCAACCTCTTTAGTTGAACTCTGTTCACACTTGCTCACTTTAAGTGTCTTGGATATCTTAGGCATTTAAACCAGAGCTAAATCAGATCGCTTCAGAAGGAGGTCTGAGACACGTTTGAGAAATACGTTATAGCAGTGTGGACACATTCAATACCCAAAACCCCTCTCAGTGCTGTCACTGTTGTTCTGCTTATGGAAGAGACCACACTTTGGACTGCTGCCACTTGATGCAGCATCACTGCTCCTTCAGTTTATCTCCTGAAATGAGTTTCTCCTCTGTGTGTGCTTTTAAATTCTGTATCCACTCTGGGCGAGCTACTCAGCTCAAATAAGGTTTGGGTAAACTTAATCTCACCATTTGTCACTGTCTGGCTACAACACACTGTTTTATGTATCATGGAAAGAACACAGGAGATCATTATTCTAAACAGACTATTCTTGTAAACACGGACTACTACGCAAGTCAGCTAAGAGCATGCAGGCATGCCAGATGAGGTGCAGACAGGCTGCAGACACTATTGGTGCTTGCAGGGGAATGCTTCACTGCACAGTTCAGTGGCGCTGCTAATGTTATTTACAAAGCTGCTTCAAGAATGTGTTCTGCTCTGCTTGGCTCAGCAAGTAAAACAGTGATTTGACTTTGAGGTCTGACCGCCGCCCTTCTTGGGGCTTTTGCACAACAGGCACATTCACTCCAGCTGGATGTTCATTAGCTGAAAACAAAACCTGTATTTCACAACACTTTACTGTCTCCAAATATACCCTCCTGATCAAATAAGGAGCATGGGACTCGGCTATGATCCACTCTTCTCATTTTCCTTTGAATGAAATGTCAATAGTGGTCCACTAGCCCCAGATGTAGCTGATTAAACAAATCGTCACAATTGATCTACTCATCCAGGTCTTCATTAAGGTGGAGCAGACTCGTGGACGTGGTTTAGGACACAGTATGATTTACTCTGAGCTGTAAAAATGAACTTCAGCACTACAGATGGCTGTTTCACAGAGGACAATGCAACAGAATGTAGGAAAGTGAATGAAACAGTACCAAAATTGTACCAATTTCTGTTTTAGCTGCTGATTGGGCAAGTGGTAAAAAAAAGCCAGCTGTTTATCGCTCACAAATGTGCAGCAGTATTAATCATTTACCGTCCGCTGCCAAAGGATTTGTTTGCTGGTTCTGCTTGACCTTAGTGCGGCATTCAACACCACTGACCACTCAATTGGAAAACTGGAAAACCTGATCTAAGAACAGAGATCAATTAATAAATAACTATGAATTATGGGGCAGCTGGTGGCCTAGCATTATCAGAAGGTTATCAGTTCAAATTTCCAAAGCTGCAAGTGTCATCACTGAGTGACCCTTGAGCAAGGTACGGTCCCCACACACTGCTCCTTGGGTGCCCCTTTTGGGTGGCAGCCCCTGCTTCTCTTGGTGAATGGATTAAATGCAGAGAAAGGATTTCACATTTGTTCACACAGTGTGCTGTGGTGTGTTCATGCGTGACTATAATGGGCCAATTTACGTTTTGAAACACTTTATTTAAAATAAATTACTAGTGAGTTAACCCAATGTTCTGAAGATTACTTCTACGAACTAGGAAGGCTCCACTTCCCTCTTCAAGGAGTAGAATAAGACCTGTCCTCAGTTTTAGTCAAGTAGGCCTTGATATTGCCCTCTCTATCTTTCCTGTATTTCAGTGTCAGAACCAATCGCTGGCTGGATGTTTCCCTGTGGCTGCTGCATGATGCGCTCCGCTTCTGTTACCCCCGGGTTCCTTGTGACTCTGTGCGTGGAATAGAAAACGAATATTGGGTCCGGCTCACTTTTGGAGCGACGTCTTCATGACCCTCACTGAGCGTGCCCCTTATCCTGCGTCCTGAGCAAGGAAGGGACCTTCTGCAGTTCTATTAAAGGACTTTCACTTTCAGCTTTCAGTGAAGACACTGCTTATCTCTTTGAACCTTCGTTGAATTAAAATCTGTTTGTGTTCTGCACTCATGCATTTGTGTCCTTCTGCCCCGCAGTAAAAGGACTGATCGATACCTACAGTATTTAAAACCTCCCATATTCCAGATTAGATCATTCTATATATTATATAATAACATTATTTATGTTAAATATATTTGTATTTTGATTTTAGTTTAATGTATTATCAATCCTGTTTTACTTATTTTATTTAATTTTAAATATGTTTATATTACTATGCAATCATTTTTGGTTGAAAATATGTACACCTATATGTAAAATAGATATCTAATGCATTGAAAATAGTTAAAACCTTTTAGGACACACAGGATACGGAGGGTTAACAGGATACAAGTGCTGTTAAATACTATTATTTGTTACCTAGTGGTGGGCTGTTATCGGCGTTAATGTGCTGCGTTAATGTGAGACTCTTATCGGGCGATAAATAAAAATATCGCCGTTAGTCTATTCACAAAGTTGGGTTGGGAGCTGGGTCTATACTACCCAAGCAATGATGACTTTCACCTTGATATTTTAGCGCGGATGTATACCTAGCCGAATTGCACTGTAGGGGGCGAGAACGAGTCTTCCAACCTGTGTGGCCCAATTACCCAGAATGCAAACTTTCATAAGGCAACAGGCTCATGCAGTACATCATTTTAATTCAATAATGATAGCTAGATGTATTATTTTTCATTTCAGTTCATAGTCTTTTTGTTTGGATATATAATTGTTTGGCTATACAATTTAAAAATAGTAGAAAAATGACTATATATTTAGGGTGGCTTGGGATCATTTTTTTTTAAAATCTAGATTAATCTAGATTATTCATTTTAATCTAGATTGATCTAGATTAATTCCAAGATTACAGTGAAATTAAGCTAAATTTAAAAAATGATCTATGCCCACCCCTATTTGTTACAGACTTTTTATTGACCTTTATAATTGCGCTGTTCTTTTCGTTGTGAAATGTCTCCTTTAAAGAATACATTGCAAATAAAAGAATAGCATTTTGTTTTCTCAAAAATGAGCTCTGAAAGACTCGTCCCACCCATTCACTTCTAAATTTTAGAACTTTTTCCTTCAGATATGCCCTTAAAAATTCAGTCATAACAAAAGATATTCATTTTTCACTATACAAATTTGAACTAATTTTAAAAAAGTATGCCGATCATTTGTGCTTGTATTCAATCATCATACCAACCTGAGATAGCCCATTATATTCTGTTGTAATACAAGTTCAAAATGCAGTATGGAACATTTATAAAGAATGATGTAACATGAAATTGAATTGGAACAAAAAGTAACATGAAATTGAATTAATATGCCTTAAAAAGGTATTTAAACTAAAATGCCAAGGCTACCACTGTGACAAAAAAAGGAAAAAGGGAACTACATTGGTCTGAAGGGACCCAGGCCAGCTAACCAGGAAACCTAGCTAGCAAACTCAAACAGCCCATCATAACTCGATATCATCTTCACTTGTTAGTCTTACTCACAATGACATCCCATTATATCTGACGCAGTTCTCCAAGATGAATTTCTCTGTTCTATTGACTGTGAACCTCTTAGCACGGCATTTTCAATCGAACCAGAGAACCATTACACTAATGTGTGTTCCATGCTAACGTCCTGCAAAAGTTTCTTTGCCCAGAACCATCTCCTGTGCCGACCTGCACAGGAATTTAACAAATATTATTCTTGATGGTTGCTCACTGCTGAGCTAGGCCTGAGAAAGTGGTTAAAATCGAACTCATCATCTAAACTGATGTCCAGGCTCTGAATCAAAATCCTCTGAACTCAAGGAATCTTTTGGCCTGACTCCATGCATTCTTATACCTGCTGCCATTCTCCTCATCTTCGTTCTTTCCAATAGGACTGATGAACCACGTGGTGATGTCTTCTATTCTGGATATCCACATCTCTGCTTCAGTGAGGTGGTCTTTATGTAAGTCTTTTATGCTGTTTTAAATCCTGGTGTAATCTTAGCTGTTTATTGATGGAATAATATTTCACTTATAAATTATTGATTTTTTATAATGACTATTTTTAAAATATCAGATAGATGACATTATTTATTAATGTTTCTGTAAAGCTCCATATTTTAGAATTCTGGTAACTGATCAATAGAAATATTGATCTCTAAACAGTCCACTGTTGTCTGCTGGGGGGGCTTAACAGAACTTGGTGGTGACTGAGATGATCCTACAAGGTCACCTGTGGAGACCAGTACTATAAAGTGCTTCTGCCTCTGTAGAGCTTCTGTGTACCCGCTAAACCTTTTTGGATTTTTGATTGTTCATTCATCCCCTATAAACTGCACACCTCCTATAAACTGCCCTCATAGAAGATCTAAAGGCCCTCCACACAAAACGCTGCCTCAGATGTTTCTCCTTTAATGTCAGGTCAGAGAATTCAAGAGTTTGACCAAAACAGCGCCTTTGGAAATTTCAAAGACAGTAAAATTCCTGAAACACTGCTGAGAGTTCATCACATGGCAACAGTAAAGAATAAACTGAATGAAACCAACTGCACAAGCTTAAGCTTAAACTGGGTTAAGTGCATGCAATCTGCTTTACTCCTGAAACATATGACTACAGGAGTGTGTGTGTGTGTGTGTGTGTGTGTGTGTTAGGGGAGTGCTAACCCAGCAGAGGAAAATGAAACGAGTTGAGAAGTTTAGTCTTGCCTGCTCAGGTTGAAGTGAATGAAAAATGTGGAAACAATGGAAAATACTATTTCTGGCTGTGGGGAAGCACAATGACCTTTTGAGGCTGCAGGCTGGATGGATGGTGTGTAACTGTTTAATGTACTGTATGTTGTTATAAAAAGATGAGCTCAGCTGCAAATCCACAGCCCTGCTCTCAGACCTTAATGGAAGGCTTTGGTTTTACAGTAGATGAGTTCATTCTGCGTGGAAGCCTAAGTGGCTGTTATGTGCTGTTTTGGTTGGTGATGTGTTGTGCTGTGGATCTGTTTACTGTCTGTAGGTTGTTGTTTTCTTTTGGAGACCCGGAGGCAACCTTCAGGCTGTCTCATAACTCACAGTGCGTGGTTTCCAGCACATCTGGAAAGAATACACCACTTTATCAAACATTATTGATTTAATACTGAACTATGACCAGAAATCAGAATAATACCAGACACATGCTATTTCAAATGCAAGTGTGGTTTTATTTCCAGGACAGGATAGCAGGTGTCCTGAGGATGGCTTTGGGACACATGGATTACAAAACTAACTCTTCTCTTGCACAAACAGAGACAAGAGATTAAAGGAGACCAGGACCCACTCACAACTTTAGAACGGTATAACTGTTAAAAAATATACATTAAGAAATACTCAATAAAACCTAAAACACAAAAAATCTGTTATTTTTTCTCTTTGTTAATTTCTTTACTGACAATCTATTACTTAATGAATTATTTTTCGATGATAGTAATAATAATAACGTCAAAACATTAGTATTAAACAAAACTTAAACTGCAGCAGCCTGTAATGACTGGTGGTGTTACAAATAATAATTATTATTATACGTAGTAATAGTAATTAGTAGTGTTCTTTATTAAAAAATAAATATAATATGTATATTTTAAGGGGTGTAACGGTACACAGATGTCACGGTTCAGTACGTACCTCGGTTTTTGTGGTCACGGTTCGGTACGGTTCACGATACAGCAAAGTTAAGCAACAAAAAGTTCTAAAGATTGAGGCTTGGTTTATTTTCGTTTGTTTTAAATAAATAGCAGTGTATTAACCAGTAAACACATACTCTCGCTTATATTTTCATGCGCGTGTAAGGCAGCAGAAGTGTTTTGCCAGGAGGTGGCACTATTGCACCACACTACGACCCAGGTTTATGATTTACTTGCGCTTTTTGGTCCCTCTGTGATTCCGAATTAGAGTACTACAATCACGTCTTCTCCGTTGTACCATGTATTCTCGAAAGACATCATGTACCGAACCGTGACCCATGTACCGTGAAGGTTTGGTACGAATACATGAACCGTTACAGCCCTAGTATATATACATTATATAAAATATTACATAAAATATGTATTAATATAATAACAATAACAATAATAATGAGTGGGTGTATGACAGGGGGAGGACTTGAAGAGTCTGATGGGTGGGTGTATTGCAGGGGGAGGGGTTATAGAGTCTGATTGGCAGGTGTATGACAGGGGGAGGAGCTATAGAGTCTGATGGATAAGTGTATGACTGGGGAGGTGTTGTAGGGTCAGATGGGTGTGCATGTGACAGGGGACGGCATTACTGAGTCTGATGGGTGGGGAAGCTTTGCTTTCTCTGAATGAAATGTATTTAATATAATTTTTTTACTACCTTTTGACCTTCTCAGGATTTGTGCCCTTTACCCTCCCTTAAGTCGTCCTCTCCCAGTTGCTCGACATTCCAAGCTGAAGCATGCTCTTCCTCCACAACACGTGAAAGTTCACCTGCATCTCCTCATTCTGCCGCCAACATGGTGGACAGCCTCAACATGCTTGGATAAGAACTTTAAGTGCTTATTTTGTCTTTGCTATTTGTTTTATGGACATATCCTTCATGGTTGTTATTTGCTGGTAAAAATAATCTGTCCATCAAGAAGATTCCAAAGCAGTGGCTGCAGAAATCCAGAAACACTTTATTTAAACAATAAAATCATTGTTCATTGTTGTCAAAAAACGTGCATACAAGCAAAAGTCTCTCTCTCACACGGACATACATGCACCCACATACACACATACAGTCTCATGTACACACCAGTGGAGTTTCTTCAGTTTTTCAGAGAGATGCCAGACTAACAGTTAGCTCTGGTTCTGGCTAAGAAAAAACTTTATCGAACATTATTGATTTAATTACTGAACTATGACCAGAAATCAGAATAATACCAGACACATGCTATTTCAAAGGCAAGTGTGATTTTATTTCCATGACAGGATAGCAGGTGTCCTGAGGATGGCTTTGGGACACGTGGATTACAAAATGTATAAATGTGAAAAAAAATATACATTAAGAAATACTCACTAGAAATACTCTAAAAAAACGAAAAGAGCGAATATTTTTTCTCTTTGTTAATTTCTTTACTGACAATCCATTCTTAATAGTAATTAGTAATGTTATTTATTTAAAAATAAATATAATATGTATATATATGTAATGGTCCAGGCAGCGTCCACTATGTGGAGCTGATTTATTTTCCTTTTTGGGTTTTAGGGACTCTTATTTTGAAGCCCTGAGTACTCCGAGCTGGTAAAGGGGTTCAGCTGAGTACTCATTTACTCCTCAGTACTCGTTTAGTGTTCATTGGTTGTCTGTGTAGGCCCTGTGTTGTATTTAAGTTCTGTTTTGTATCACATTCGATGTCGAGTCATTAACGTTACTGTGTTTGTCTTATGCTTGTGTGTATCCAGTTTCCACGTCCACGTTCCTGAATCTGAAGTCCTGTATCGGCCATTGTGCCAGGTTTATCTTCTTGTTTTTTTTTCAGTTTTGTAAATAAACTTCCTAAGCAAAGGCTGCTCCGTGGCCTTATTCACCATCATGGGTTCACGGGGCAAACCGTGACAATATACATTATTATATAAAATATTAATATAATAACAATAACAACAACAACAACAACAATAATTATAATAATAATTATTATAATAATAATATGGGTTGGTGTAACAGGGAGAGGATTTACCTCTAATAAAAATCCACATAAGCATATACACACAAACAGGCAAGAGTACATCACACAAGATGTATAAGGCCGACAACATGTGAAACCCAGGCCCGTATTACGGTCAAGCTTTCCGTGATAGATCTGGCAAGGCTGTCAGAACTTTCTGTCTGTAGGTACAAAAGGACTTTAGCTTGTACAAATGATTGACAGCAGGACAGTAAGATATTAAACAAGGTAGTGTAAACTCCTTAAAAGTCATATTTTTACGTTAAGCATATGAAGTGAACTGTAGAACCCAGCAATCTTCTCACATTCCATAAAAAGCCCTGTACAATACCTGATTATCCAAGATATCTAGCAGCTTCAGTGGCTCACCTGAGATAACAAGTCAAATTTCTGTGGAGGACAGTGCCACTACAGCCCCTGTAACCCCAACCTCAATCCACCACCACTCCTCACCACCGGACATTAAACTGAAGAATTCATCTCATCTTTTCTCCATTTCTGTGTGCTATCTGGGACACACAAAGGACAGAAACAGGTTAACCTCATTCTGTATCACTACTGGAGGTGGATGGATGTTGTCTGGCGCGTAGTGACACGATGTCATTTGCCAGACATCAATAATCACGACTGGCAGTTCCCTGAACATCATCTTTAATGCACAGTCCAGCTGCCATGAAAGCCAGTCGCTTCCATAAATGTCCTTGTAGCCTGTGTTTGCCGACTTGATCACTATAAGGGTCTGTGGCGCCCGCTGCAAAAGAGCCTTGATGGCACTGCGGATTCCAGCCAGCCTCTGCAAGTACGTGGCTAGTGGAAAGGTGGTGAAGTGTGCCCAGATGGTGAAGACCACCACAGTGTGTGGACCTCCAGCTAGGGCATCCAGCTCCGAGGCAATGAGGTGCAGGTCGGCACGGGGGGTCAAGCTTGTCCGTAGTGGAAGGCCATGAGCTCTCCAAATCAGTCGGATGTTGTTGTCTGTGTCCACTGCCTCAAATGGGCCAGACTTGCCTGAGGTGTACAGGTTGAGGGACTTCAGTGCTGGAAGAGGAGAAAAAGAGGCATTGTTTCACTGGAAGTACTTTTAGTATTTAATTCTAAGAAGAGCCAGAGATATAGCACATATCCAAATGTCTTCAGACAGTCCTTCTACAGCTTGCATCTCCATAGGATCAATGCCTGTGGGTGAAGTGGGTTATAAATCCCCCCAGCATTGGGCTGTGGAGTTCTCTGGAGTTATAAAGCTCCATCCAGTACCTTTAAGATGAACTGGAGTGGCATTTGAGATCCAGAACTGACCCACCAGCATCAGTGGCCTCAGTAATGCTCCCAGGGGTGAATGCAATCAAATCCTCACATGAATGTTCCAACAACAGTGTTTAACCTCACCAATGCTCTCGAGGCTGCAATCAAATCCTCACAGCAACGTTCCAACATCAGTGTCTAACCTCACCAATGTTCTCGAGGCTGCAATCAAATGCTTACAATAATATGTTCTAACATCAACACCTGACCTCAACATTTACAATCACCTTAGTTTACCCTGTTCAACCAACTGAGAAGAAGCCACTAGGCAAGTCCCATCATACAGGGAGGAGGACCCAAATCTTTCAGCATAAACACTTCCACAAAATGTCTCTTTCTCTTAAGGAAGAGAAGGTGGAGCAGACATGTGGATGCGGTTTAAGTATGACTTACTGCGAGCTGTAAAAATGAACTTAACTTCAGTGCTGCAGGTGGCCGTTTCAGGTAAACCCAGGGCTACTGTTCACAGAACAGTCATAAGTCATAACACTCATAACAAATTGTAGGAAAGTGAATAAAACAGTATCATGATGGCTTGCCACAACACCAGTCTCTCTTTCAGCTGCTGATTGGGTGAGTGGTGATAAATATAACACTCGTGAATGTGCCACTGCTGCTGTGATTGGCTTGGTAACAATGAGCTCAACTACTGTAATTACACATAACTCAAGAGCAGAAGCCATTGTCACAGAGCATTCTAACTCACAAACCTGCTGAGTACTCAGTACTGAACATTTGAAAATTCAGGCCTGATGGTATCACATTTTTTATATGCAGAGAAAAAACTGTCCATGTGTATAGCCTTTAAACTAGCTTAGCTGTGAAAAAAAACAAGCACAACCCTCAACACTATCAGAGGTCCTCGAAACTCACACATCATGTAAAATAAATAAAAAGAACCCCTTTTGAATGATGACTCCAAGGTCCACTTAACCTGAAATCAAATACATTTTTGGCTAGAAGGGATCCTGCCTGCCAAAAATAACCGCCTCATTCTGTCTTCAAGGGATAATGTCAACACAGTTTGAATGGAATGCACAACAGCCTACATGGAGTGTAATGGAAGTGTGGAGTGCAGTAACTGTTACATTCATTTGTGTTTTTGTAAAAACCTGTAACTGCATTTATGAATATAGCTTGGCATATGTGAGGATTAAGAGGAATCTAGCTTGAAGCTAATCTGCCTAAAAATGCAAAGGGTTTGCCAAAAAGTCAGTGAACCCTAGGGCCTACATAGGGCCTCTGAATACTTTTGTAATTACAGGTTGTGAACCCGTAAGGGATTGTGGGTTTCACTGGGACTATCAAGACCAGAACACTGCATGTGTGTGTGTGTGTGTGTGTGTGTGTGTGTGTGTGTGTGTGTGTGTGTGTGTCTGTGTGCGTGTGTTGTATAGAGCTGTTGCTGTTCTCTCTATTCTTGAGAATCAAGTACACACTTTTTTCTGTGTGTGTGTGACACGTACTTGGCACAGTCTGCAGCAGGTACTCATACCACTGTCTCAGCGTGGAATCCCCCATCATCAGAACCTGCTTGTTCTTCAAGCATGCTGTGGTCTGTTCAGCCGAATTAAAAGACTGGGCACTGCACAAGAGGGACATCCACTTATCATGCAGAAAGAAACCAGCCGGTGACGGCGTGTCTAGCCCTGGAAAACACTTCACGCTCTCATCTATGTGCCCTGGCGCACACACACAGGCACGCACGTGCACACACACACACACACACACACACACACGCACGTGCACACACACACACCAACACACACACACACAAACACAAACACACACACACACACACACACACACACACACACGCACGCCCGCG